>JANSTQ010035566.1:0-15783 GCA_026167885.1 Bergia puertoricense | reverse complement strand
CTACTACTACTACTACTACTACTACTACTACTACTACTACTACTACTACTACTACTACTACTACTACTACTATTACTGTTTGGATTAATTATTTATTATGCTGAAAATTGTAATGAAATGCGTTACCTTGTTTGTAATTAAGACATACACCAAATAACCCTCTGCACTCGCTGGATTGATTAATGAAATTAACATTCACTATTGGAAAGTTTACATTTGACTTACGTACTTTTCAAAATTGTGAAAACTGTTTAATACGGAAGGTATGCGTTGATAAAATTTTTAAAAAAAAGTTTGAATGATTATTTACACAATACAGAAAATATACAACTCACATATTTTAGTAATTAAAAAAACATTCCGTAAAAAGAATTCTTAATTTGAACGATCGTTCCGCGTGTTTTCAAAAAATAAGTCAAAGGCTCCGTCGCAGTAATATAGTTTTACCATGGCAGTATGCATGTTTTGATGGTGAACTTCTCCGATTCACCGGAAAGAAAGCAGATTTTTTTTAAAAATACGTTTTTATATCTATTGTAGTTTATTTTTTGTGCTGAGGCTGAACGATCGTTACTATTTTGAGGATATCAGTTTTCTGAAATGTTTTGACATTTTATTTTAGCAATTTGGAGATGTTTACTTTTTTATTCCGGTTTGATGGCGCCAAGGAGGCAAAGCATGTTCTTATCTACACTCTCGCAAATGTTTTCTCTAACGAATTAAACTCCTCTTATTTTATAAGAACGTCCTGGCTGGGTGTTCGTATTTCTGCTTCAGGAGTTCAGTCTTCAGTGTACTTAAAAGTTTTCTTATAATTATCTTCTTTTTTATCTTTTCATTTCAGGGCCCTTTTGTGAATCAGATTTGGTCTGTAAATGTTCCAGTCCTGTTTACGCAATCTTCAGTTTCCGATGTACTCAAATGCGTTGCTTTGTAAGTAGGTCTTTAACTATTTATACCTAAATGTACGCCGCAGTAATGTACTAAGCAGCTACATGTATACTACAATATAGTACAGTGCAATGAAAACAGTACAATACAAAACAATGTAATACAATGCAACGCATCACAACACAACACAACACAACACGGCACGACACGACACGGTACGACACCATACAGTGCGATACAATACAGTACAGTACAACACAACACAACACAATACAACATAATATACAATGCAATGCAATACAATACAATACAGTACAATATAATATAATAGAATGCAAAAAACACAATACAATACAAACAATACAATACAATACAATGCAATGCAATTCAACGCAATACAAAACAATGTAATGCATGCAATACAAAACAATACAATGCAATGCAATGCAATACAAAACAATGCAAAACAATACAATTCAATTCAATGCAATGAAATGCAAGCAATACAATACAATACAACACAGTACAGCACGTTACATTGGAATGCAATGCAATATAATACAATACAATTTAATACAATAGCTGCCAAAGATGCTTAATTTTTAACAATGTTCTTAAATATTAGGATTTGAAAAATCGCTCAATTTATCAAATTTTAGGACTGAAAAAGTTAATTTTGCGATGACTATTTGATAACCAATCATTACATCAACAGCCCATACCTATTCCCTTTCATTTTATCTTATGGACCTTATGGATGCTCTTATTTACTCTGTTGCATGTCAGTCAATGAAAATTTTTGTAGTTAAAAACTCATATTTAAAAATACGAGCATTTTTTTTCTCCTTGAAATGAAGTATAAATTCATACTGTAGCTTTTTCAGTCGAGAAAAATAGACCGAGTTGTTCAGTAGTTACGTACAAAACATTAGACTTGGAAGTAGATTTGGTTTCCCGAAAAGCAATTCAAATTGCCTTGGTAGCTAGACACTTCGTGTTTATTTCAGTCAGTTTTTTTTCTGGTTGCCTCGGCAGCTCATCCATTAATTTATTTATCTACGTAACTCCGTTATGTCGAACACACACACGCGCGCGCGCGCACGCAATTGGCCACCGGCAAATAATCTTCACTGGTCTCTGGCCTTTTGACAATTGTGCTCTATAATAATACATTCAAAATCACTCTTTTGCATCAAGGATAATTTGAACGGAAGAACGTACAACCGAGTTTTGTTTTCAGGTCAACCCTAGAACGGTCGGACTTGATAATTCAATCAACATTGCACTGTATCCAGAGTGTTAACGTACACACCTTAAACTTATAATGACAAACAGTGATAAGCGCAATTTGTGGGGAAAGACTGGCAGATGTTGTTTTGAATTCGATGTCCAAAAAAACCCGACCACTGATCATGTCAATCTGATAAAAATGAGCATAAACAAGTTATTTGTCTTTAGCTGACTAGATATAAAAACAATGGTTGTACGTGAAAACCCCCCAAATTCTTACTTGGTGGCGGCAGTACTACGCGACGCAGTTCGTTTCTCTCATCTCACTCGTACAAGCGGATAGCTTTAAACGTTAATAAGTTTTCTTTGCGCAAATCTTTACGTCTTATAGGCGATGATCGACACCTTCGTTTCTCTGCTATGACCTGTCGTAAACACAACCCACTTATATATAAATAACTGAAATTCTAATTTTCAGTAAATGGTTTAGAGCTAAAACTGACAATAACGTTGTTTCAGTTTTCAATTATGAAATGTATATTGTCTCGGTTCTTAGTGCCTGCTATATAAACATTTCAATCCTTATAAGAAAATTGATTGAAAATATTGAACTTAACTTTTCATAAAAAAAAGTTAAAATGATAATTTTTCAAAACACGAGCTTGTAATATGTACGGCAGACGACGGCAAACTCAGATTTTTTTTCGTTGGCACAACGAACACACACACAATAATTGAAATTTCATTACAAATGAAGAATGCATTTCTAAATAAAAAATTGCCTTCACTTCTTTCAAGTATTAAAAAAAGAATATTACACTTAGACTAAACAACTAAACAATTTTAAAACAATCCAGTTTCTTTGCAATTTCCTTCATATTCATAAATTTTATTATTTTTTTTGCGCTTAATTTTGGCTATTCCGAGTGTCCTTCAAGTCGATTAGAATCCCTTCTTGCCGGAACTTTCTTCACTATTAACGCAAGTTCATAAAAGAAAAAAAATATATAACGTATTTATCATATTTAAGACTCTTTCTTCTCCAACCCAAAGCTTTTTTTAAATCAAACTAACAACGAAGAGAAAAACTGGAAGTATCTGTTTGAAGTGTTTACTCATAGAACGGTATTTTTAAAGGAAGAAATATAAATCGTGGAACAAAGCGGCCACGTTTTTATTTTATGGCACGCTTCTTCCCCAGTGCTCACAAAGCCACCAACACCAGTACTTCACTATAAAAACACAACTTTATGATTTTTCGTCTTGGTTGTAAGACATTTGCTCGGCTGAGGGCAACACTTCGATCTTATGGAGCCATTTGTCACGTTAGCGTGCGCCGAAATCTCTTATTTCATATGTATAACTGGTCGTTGTTCGGCCACCATCTTATAAAAAGCTGATTTTCCTCATTATAATCTGCCAATCTAAAATCCTTCATCCGATAGTAAGCATTGCTATTATTAGTGCAAGCTTATATTAATACACAATACAATACGCATCATCCGGCACTTTCTAGACTCAGATCCTCTTAGAGCATAATTTGTACTCTTTATATCTGTACAGCTCTTGCCGATTTATCTTACAAATTGTATTTTAAGGAAATTGAGTGCCAGAAAATAGTTGTTGTTCTTGTGGTTGTTATAGTTGCGTGTTACATACACAACTGATACGATTCATCAATAGCCGTGTCCAGGATCTCGCTCTCTTTAATTCATTTGTACAATAGTACAGGGGTTTATTCACCAAATTAATTAAAGTAACCGTATGGAATCAGCGAGTGTGTAATATATCACGACGTCACGCGAGAGAACCAATCAGATTGAGGGATTTGCACTTGAACACGAGAACACGATGAATTTATACTAAAACATATCTAGTACTTCGTCTTGCTACCATTCGACATATTTTAACTACGTTCGTTCGGAAATTACAGGAAGAACGAGCAAATCTTGGGCATTTGAGAAAGTTCTAGACGGATTTTTGGAAGAAACGGAGAGCAATGTCTCACCAAATTTATAAAATACAAGCAACTTTTTGGTAACTTTTGCGAAAAATAAGGAACTTTTCGGCATTTTTTGGGCCTTCTTTAGCAACTTTAGAGGAAACTTTTAGCATCTTGTAGGTAGACGTAAGTGAGGAATTCGGCCCGTAGAACTTTTGCACGAGTTGATTGAGCAATCTGCTTTGGAGGTTAAAACTGTTTGATGTAGTTAAAAGATCGCGGTCATTCGATTTTGTTGAAGGGATTGGGTTTGAAAATGGCTGATTCTCGAAAAATAATCGTAACAACGGAAAAGACGAAAATCAAATTGTGTGTGATATAAGTTTTTTAAAGGGTCTAGAAAAAGAGAGTAAAAGATCAAATTACCCCACAGTAAAGACCTTAGACATAAATTAGACATCAAGCTGTTGTCTTAGTTTGAATTTGTCCTATAAAACGTATTTGAAAAAGCGCTGGTGTAAATCGGCAAATCAACTTCCTTGGCCTTTGATAAACCATTAACGGTAACAAACCACGTCAGCTGTGACCTTGGAGTAGAATGTTTGTCATACATGAATTGTTACATGAACCTTGAAAAAAACTCTCTTGTCCACAGCCTCCGTTAGTCAAAAACAACAGATTTAGGTCATTTCTTTGTAGATGAAAGAGCGCCGTCAGCTAACTGCCGGAAAGTACGGCTTTGTTTGAAATAAGAGCTCAAAAAATAATTCAAGCGGCAAAACCCTAAAGAGTTGCGTAGCAACAGTGGTAAATTTAGTGTGAGAAGAATACGTTTTGACTTTTGGATCTTAGATCAGGATTCCGTCCGTCTTCCTAAAGGTTTTACAGACGACAACAAAAGATCCCTTGCCGAAAACGCGTCCTCTGAAACCCAGGGGATGCATTACATCCGAAAATTTACAGTGAGTGAAACTCTGCAAATAGGTTCTGGATCCACTAAAAAAGAGTCTTCACCGATTTCCGAATATTTTAAGCGGGACTATCCACTAAAGAGTAAAATTACTGAATAATAACAAAATGAAATTTTAAAAGTTAAAGCTCCTAAACAAGGCACATTAGACAGCTATTACAGCAAATTTCAAATACACGAGTTATACACTTGTTTTATACGACAAATAGAGTGTTGCATGTTTGAACCTCAAACAACGAAAAGCAAGCAAATTATAACAACCAAACGTGCATTTAGACAACTAAATATTAAAAACAACGCTTATATGACGAAAAAAAATGACGTACAACTATAAGACAAAAAGTTATATGCCAATATGTAAAAGAGGATGCCATGGGTGTGTAGAATTTTCATGCGACACGAATTTATTCTGAGAGGTAATACTTTACAACACATAAAATTGCTTGGGAAGTTTTGAAGTTTTTTTGATAAGTTTAACTTAAGCTTGCTCACTAAGACTTTAAAATTCCCCGAAAAGAATAATTTTGTTTTATTAGCAAAACAAGAGGGAAATGAACGTTAGCTGATGTAAAAAAACTCATTTGCGGCCTAACCGAAATGAAATGTTGACAAAGTTACACATGGAGGCACCGTTGGGTAACCAAGTAATTATTGCGAGAATACATTGGCCAATAAGTTAAACAATGTCTTTAAGACATTAGCTGGCAACAAACCGCAGTAAACTGTCGCAATACTAGTTAATAATAGTACCATTACTGTACTTGACGTGAGGAAGAACGCAATACTGAACTTGGGTTATATGTGGCCAGCAGGGGGTTCCTGTGCTTTCACAAGCGTGAAGATTCTAATTTTCTTTAAATGTAGACCATCAGGAATTTTGCATAGTGTACGATATATTGATATGTTTCGTTTACCAGCGCATATAAAGAAATAAGTGAGATGGGAATGTTAAATGTACCTTTGCGAAACGATTGTAAAATAAGGTCGTGTGTAAACTTTCCAAGAAAAGCGACGTTTCATTGAACAGACTAATTACCTAGTACTAAGTCTATAGCGAATCTACGGGTGGTTCACATTGTTCAGTCAAATCCCTTAAAATCAGCATAAAATGCATAAAGTATATAGGTTTTGACGAAAGCGGTAGCATACTTGTTAAAAACGTTTACTAACAAAACCTCCGAAAGTTATTCCGAATCCACCTCTGCGCTAAAATCCAGTATCTGCCCCCAGGTAGCCTGCATCGCAGACTCTTGATACCTCTGGTATAGGTAAAGGTAAACGAGAGTCTGCGGCGCAGGCTACCTCTAGTAAGTCAACACTTACAGTTGCGCCGTATTGCATTGCAACAGAAAAACAACCAAAGCCACTAAATAATCATTAAATATAATCAAAGACAAAAATCTTACGTTACTTGGTCTCGAGTTTCGTTTTGTTCTTTCCACGTTTAAGTCGTAAATTAGGGCTCAACGCTTTGAACCATTTGGTTGTGGTTCTGTTAGCAGCAAGTTGATCGCTCAATCGAACAGCTGCATTTCAACTTCAAAGTTTTTAAAAACTGTGACAGAATTTTGTTCGCTCACGGATCAGTTGAAGTCCAAAGAGGTATTTTAAAAATAGAGTTCGATGTGGAATATCAACACAGTGATCGTGTTGTCGAATTATTATGTCCTGTTCAAAGATTTCACAGTTTCGAGACAATCAGTGGAGGTAACTTGAAATCTCCTTGTCTTATTGTTATGAAATGTTTAATTAAAAAATATATCTCGTTAATCCGTCTGTTTTGATTTTAAATAAACAGATAAGCAAACAAACAGATAAATAAATAAATAAATAAATAAATAGGTAAATGATAGACAGGAAGATTGATATATTGATAAACATATATATAGACAGACAGACAGACAGACAAGCAGGCAGGCAGGCAGGCAGACAGACAGAAAGATTGATAGATTGATAGATTGATTGATTGATAAAGCAGTTCTGCATAATCCGGGTTGATGTCGTGCCCCGTTTTTTCAGTGTGATCTTTTGTCGCGGAGACGTTGCAAGATCGCGTGCCCGGTTTACGTTCAGCGCCCCTCGATTTCCAAGATCTTTTCGTTTCTCCGATATACGTGAAATCACATGATTTACACTTGACGCGATATGCAATTCCTTTCACCTGGTTACATGAACCGGGGCGGTCTTTGGATTTTCGGGGGAGACAGTTTAAAGTCTTTAGAGGTTTGAAAGCTGCTTGAGAAGAACGTAAACAACAAAACGAAAAGGCTCTTTCTGGAAGCTCTTCCTTCTGTACAAAACAACAATACCGTGAACGAACACGTTCAGTTTCCGCTTGAACATTTGCCATTAATTGCCTCCCAGGGGACCGTCTGTGTGTTTTGGAAATTTTGTATTCAGTATAGCTCTGATGAAGAACACAGTCGGTGTTCGAAAATTCAGCAAATTTTATATATATACATCAAATCTTTAATCTTCATTCAAAAGATTTTAATATTTTTACAGATCAGTTAAAACCAAAACCAAACTATTGTTAAACAATTAATAGTTATTCTTTTAAAAAATACTCACTTTTTATCTTTTTTTTACTACATACCCGTACTGAAACAGCTGCTATGTCGAAGACAAAATAAGAATATATGTTTGCATGTATGAATTAGATTCCACATGCCTGCTTTTGATAACTGCGTGCCATAATATTAACTAGCTAGTATAACTTTCCAAAGGCAAGGAAGTGTAACAGCGTTTGTGACTGTTTCTCGCCAATTCATGCAATTACGAAATAAAGATGTTTTGTGCCAACTCTTTACGCCAAATATCACACTTATTCTCATTTTAAAACTGATCGAACCAAAGCGTTTTTGCGCGCTCTCTCTCTTCTTCAAATCTTGGGCTAATTTACTGTAGTTTTAGACGAATATTGTTTGTGGGTAATATTAGCGCCAATCGAGGGTTTTATTGTTATCGCGCCTGTGAGCAAAATCAAATCCTCTCGTACGAGATTTTGTAGCAGTTATCTGTTTTAGTTTCAAATATTATAGAATGAACGTTCTATTCGTATTCTCAGCCCGAGATATGTTCTTAAACATGCTCTTAAACTTTGTCATTTTTGAGCCTCAACGTCATTATAAGAAGGGACATTACAAAAAGAGCGAAATACTGTTCGACAGTATTTACAACATTTATATGTTGATGCTGGCATTGAATTTTTACTCGGATGTACATTCAACCTAAGTGTAATTCAACTACGAACGATTTAAGGACTTCTGAATGATTGTTTCCCCTTTAGTAAAATATTCAAATATATTATGTGGATACCTCAACATGATGAATACTATAGTTAGAGTCGTTCGTTGTGTCGTTCGTACAAACGATCCTTTTCGAAACTCCCTTTCAAACATTTCTGCTTCTCAGTTAACCTTAAATAAAAATTATATTAGCATCACAATTAGTAATACCTCATAAGTTGATAGCAAAAGAACTGTACGATTTCTTCACCTTTCTTTGCCATCTATTAACGATAATGTAGGAAGTCTTCACTCATTCTTCATTGCTTCTAGCTTTCCGAAGCAACTATGCGGATCCCCTATAGCTTAATTTAGTACTCATTTCCACAAGAAAAGAATTGTACTTTAGCTACTTGACTATTGTAATAAACGAGGCTTCTAACCGTGAACGATCAAAAACGTCCTGTACTTGCAGATAATTACACTGTTGGAAGTCCCAAGAACGTTTTTTTTTATCAATATATCTGTAATTAATTGTACTTTCCAATGGAGCTTTTAAATTGGTTTTATTTTCCGCATGATATCAAATATAGCAAAAACAAAAATTCAAGGAGGTAGCAGGTTTAATTGTAGAAATATTTATTTGTGACTATACCGAAGTAATTGAAGCATGGTTCGATCAAAGTGTCATGAACAAAGGAAATAAAACATAATTAATGAAAAACAGTAGTGTTTGCTTTGTTATTTTTATTATCAGAAATAATTCAGCATCACAGGCATAGATGATTACTAGTACTGGAGGGAAAAATAAATGTGAGATATTCATGAGCTGACATGTAATAGATTTTGCTGCCAGTTTCCATGAAAAATTGATGAAAAGAGTTTCTCTGAAAATAAAACCATACGTTTGGTTGTAACAGTAGAGAGAAAAGAAAGTTCTAGATTTCTAAGGTTAATCATGGAATTGAAAATGAATTTCACTGAGATAAGCCAAAAGGTGATTCTGCTAAACAGATATTTCACTTTTCGGGCACCAAAGATTTAATTGCATATATATAATGTTGCATACTGAGGTTGTTTTTCTTCGCGGTGATAAACACGTAGGCGGCAAGTACTTTAATCCTTTACACGTTGTAAATAAAATGAAATCATCAGTCACAATAAAGTTCTCAAAGTCAAAAGAAAAAGCTATTTTTCTTATTAATTTATTTCGGAAGTTTGAGTGGGCTTATTAGAAGTTTTAGATTAAACCAGAAACTTGGATGGCCGACAACATTTCGAATGGTAATTCGGTGCCAAAAATTATTTTAAAAACCAGCGTCTATAAAAAGTACCATCATTGAATATATACACAATCAACCTCAAATTTAGTATTAAGGCGCAAACCGTGCTACGTTCAGTTGACGTTCATTTGTCATTCAGTAACATCGTAATCTGAACAGACGGTTATCTCCCCTGCATGGAGGAGGGTCACCTCGATATAATGGATAATCAGGGATCGCGGAGCTCGTAGGGGCTGCTTGCATTTTCTAAGAAATATGGAGAGAGCTTTCAAACCCTACCATATTTCTCGGACATCGTTAGAGCGAACTATCCTCTTCCGTAGTTGACTATGAAAGATGGTATTTGATAAGTATCTATATATACGCCGTGAAGCAAACACAAAGCATTAGCAATAATGCATGATACTCAGTTACAGTGTATTCTCATTTACTTTTTACTTATTTATTTAGAATTAATTGAAATTTTAAAAACTGTCAACTGCATGTGTTTTCTTCTATTTTGGACTGGCGTATCCTTCAAAACTGGCCACCAAATGAAAAAATAAAGCAACGGACAAAACCACAAAGCTAAATTTATTGCCGTTGTCGGATCTCACGAAGGAGCGGATCTTGCTTGGTAAAACTCAGATCTTGCGGTTGTCGAAACCTATTCAATGAACTTTAATTGCCGCCATGAAAAAATTTTTTCGTCACTTTCTGAAACTCTTTGGAATTTGTACTTATAACAGGCTAATACGATAAGGAGAGGTATAGCAGTATGGTCGGTCTATTTTATGGACTAAGCAAGATTTTTCCGATTTGTTGACTGTTCGTGAATGCTTTGCCACGAAAGCAGTAAATTTTACTAAATTGCAAAGTTTCAAGCAACGTTTGGTCAGACATTTTTCTGAAAAAGAACTTAGAATTAAATTGTCTTATGGCCCGATCGAACATCCACATTACGCAGAAATTTAGAAAGTCCTGGATGACTGTTAAACTAAGCCAAACCTTGTTACAAGTTGCTCACGAAAGATACTTGTTTGACCAAACCTAGCTATCAACTGCCCGCAAACAGCCGTCAGAACAGCGAATAATTTACTTACCTACATTGCTTTTGCGAGCTGCGATTCTGAATTAATCCCAAACTGAAAGAAAGTAAGGAAACCTGCTATCAAGATTGAGATTCACAAGGATTTTTGCGAGTTTGCTTATAACAAATTACCCCACAAACGCCGCCTAACTCACCTCAATAACTCAAATATTCATCCGAGACAACTATATATAATTGGTCTGCTTAAAAATTAAATTTATTCGAAACTTAATATTCTTATCAAACTCTGCACAGTTTTAAAAATCTGACAAGTATGAAGTAGTTGTTTTAAGGTCTTTGAACTAGCTTTCTAAATTTAGCATTAAATATTACAACAAATTTCAAGCTGACAACAGGCCGATATCTGTTTGTGTATTGACTTTTCTATCCAATCATAGACTGGTTAACTGCATGTAATCACGTATTTCACTGCTATGTAAAGCTTGCGTGGTTTCGCCGAAGTTACTACCTGTAAACCGACTGGTTGGGAAATTGAAAATACATTTCAAGTTTAACAAGAGGTTCCCGGAGCCTGTTTTGATGGAGGAAAATTTAAATATAATCTCAACATCAGTGTATGATCCAGTTTGTATACCAAAGACAAGTTACAGTACATTACTTAACTACTCATTTATTATTTATGACAAAAAATTATTTTCCAACCAGCAACTCGATATCTTAAGTGGAACGCCTGATACGATAAAGGAGAGAAAAATACGAGACATTTAATTTTATTCGTGAGAGACGAAGTTGGGTGACAGAAATGGGCGGTGCTTCTAGGTCACAGGCAGCAGACTGTCTGAATTTTGTTCTTCAAATAAATTGATTAACTGACCGATCACATCTACAGGTTACGTCTGGAGCACTGCCTTTTTAAGTTTAATTTGTAACGACAACATCATTTTGCTCTGATTTTGGACTCACTGACGTGGGCTATCACTCAAAAAGCCAGCTTGTCACCTAATCTGACACACGCTCTTGTTTCCTGTTTTATTAATTAACTGAGGCTGAAAAAGGCCAAAATTTCAGGTCATGCTATTGCAAAGAACATATCTCAGGCTGTGAATAAGATAGTAACACTGAACTTATTTCTTTAAATTTTGAAAATGGAACAGAAAACCGCTCCTAAAATATCGTGAGAAAGTTGAGTAGTGCAACTTAACATTTGATTTTGGTAAACAAGCAATTCTACGGATCCATTAATTGCTTTCATAAACAACAAGCTCAAGTCCTACAGTTGTAATAATTAGGTACGTGTTCATATGAAAGTTTATAGATGTTGGGAATAGCTTTCGGACGTGTATAGATGCATAATTAAATAACCCAGAAATGATTTTTAAAAAAATAATGGAGAAAACTTTTTAAAACTTTTATGGCTGAGTTTTTATGTAATCACATGGGCTTTAATTTTTCTCAAAACGAATCTTCTAATATCTAAAGCTAGATTTATGTTCACAACATTAATTTCTAGTTTTCCTTTTCAATAACCAATCATTTCCTTCACTTCTTTATACAACGTTTTTGTATTAGCTTTGGTATTATAGAATTCAAAAACATAGTTATTCCACAACAAATTAAAATCATATTATGGTGGGAAATTCATAGCGTGTATTAGTTTTATTAAACTATTTTCATCCGGTGCTGTAACCTTATTTTGCTTTTACTTTTACGATAATAAATGATAAGAGGAGGAAAACTTTTAGCTAAGAAAATTTTAGTTAGGATAAACTAAATATACAATTCTATCCACAATTGTGGATGTTTTCAATTTACTGTGAATAAGTCTTATAGTTTTTATAATTCATTTTTCACAGGGCATTGGGCAAAGGGAAGATTTTAAGAAGATTTTTAGTGCTTCTTTTATTAAATGATCAAAGGGTTTTTTCAAAAAGAAGCTATCACTTTGTGATTATTGATAATTCCCATAGACTGCATCGATAGTTGCTTATAATAAAATAAAAATAACCAAGTAACAAACTTTGCTATTTAGCATATGTTAAGGTAGTCTTCAACCTTTAAACTACGAACTGAATCACATTTATTGGTGATAGAAATTAGGTCTGCTAACTCTACACGCTTTTTATTTTATTTTATAAGAACCAGATGGCAGAGGCTCAATGTTCCTAATTTTTTGGGGGATTTTCAGTCTTAAATTGTTCCTAAGTTGTTGTTGTTTTTATACTCTACCATGTTGTACCGAAAGTACCTCTCCATCTGAAGTGTCAGGTTGCCGTTTCCAATTGCGTTTATTGATCGGCTGAAAGATTTAACACTGCACATTTAATTAAACAAAGCGCAAAATGTGGAATTGCTTATATTTTAGCCATCAGTCTTAATTGCAGTTTTACATGGTTAAACATTTATGTAGGAAAATAACTGTTGCGAAAGCATTAAAACTTTGGCGTTTTAATACTGATTCGGATTAAGTAACGAATTTTAACAGTGTCAGTGGCTCCAAGTCTTCCCAACCTCAAACTGTTCTTAAACTGTTCTTAAATTTTGGGCGATCTGAACCTCATTGTTTAATAAAGATGTTCTTATATAAAAAAAGCGTTTGTGCATGTAAAATATACATATACAGTTTATTCAGTTAAAAGTGGTATGCTGGCGTTATTTACTCGGTTGTTGGCATATTATTTTAATTCACTTCAGTTTATATATTGTTTATTATAGAAGGCAATTCCCATTCCTTGCTTGCTTTGAGCTTCACCAGCGAAATTACCAAAATGAACTGTTAAAGTCAGAGAGAATATAATAATGAATATAAGCCAAAGCCGTCGCTCGTCATTTTTGGAGAAAATTCTGTCCTCAGTTTTTGAATTATTGATGATCGGCATCGCTGTTTCCAGAATCTTTATTGCCAGTCTTTGTTTATGAGAAAACTTGTTAAACTGGTTTGTGAATCGTGTTTACGCCTTATGTTTGCACACGCGCGCTCTGATGTGTATCCGCACTCTAAACTGCAATATATCATATGAACACTGTACGGTGTAGAGTAAATGTATATGCCCCTTTCATTCAAAACAACCTTTCAAAACAATACAATTTCAATAAATCAATCTTCCCAAAAAGAAATGTGCATGTTATTGTGTGTTATTGTTTGTGTGATGCGGTATCGTGCCATGCCGTGTCGTTTGGTGTAAAAGAACATCAGATCTGGTAGTCGGTCGTGTTGTGTTTTTTAGTGTGTTGTGTTGTGTTGTGTTGTGTTGTGTTGTGTTGTGTTGTGTTGTGTTGTGTTGTGTTATTTTGTTTTGTGTTGTGTTGTGTTGTGCAGTGTCCGAGTGTTGTGTTGTGTTGTGTTGTGCAGTGTCTGAGTGTTGTGTTTATTATATTTTTTGTGTTGTGTCATGTTCCCAGTGTATATCGTGTGTCGTGTTGTAATATGTTGTGTCTTGTCGTCATGTCAATGCTTTTAGGTCCCCAGTGAGACATGGGACGCAACAATGTCTCTCCTCCACCGAGTCTTGTCTTTTGCTATCACCTGCGCCTCCCCCCATGACTAGCCCATCTCTCTTAGTTCAGTCTCGACAGTCTTTCTCCAGGTTGTTTTGGGTCTTTCCCTGTGTTGTGTTGTACGTCTCCGTTAAGTTTCTTCGTAGTTTATTAGAATGTGTTGTGGTGAACTCTCGAATAGCTCCGAGATTCGAGCTAGTCGAGAAAAAGTAGGCATATTTAAATTCTAAACAACAGTTCTTATTACTGAATAATACAAACTTTTTCATAGATAAAACATTACCCTTGAAACACGGACTTAAGTTTCCAAAAATCACTTTTGGTCATTTTTAAAGTGTGTGTTTTTGTTGTGTAAAATAAAAATAACCGAACATGATCATACAATATGAAATCAACCATTACAAAACCACGACAAAAACAAGCCACTTTGACCAAGAGCTGTGTCAAGGAGCAGTTTACCTTGTACTATATCAGTTGAAGATCCAGGATTGCATATCTGCAGATCAGAGGTGTGTTTTCTGTTATTTTAAAAATAATTAAGCCTTTTCGAATTCGGTGTTTTTTTGGATCCAAACGTACCTGAGTTTTTAGATAAGGTTAGCTTGTTTTCAACCTTGGTTGAAATGCCGGTAATTTATGTATTTAATTCCATTCTCAGAAAGAAACATCTGTTTATCTTCTCTGATAATCGGGAAAAAAAATTCTTCTCCGCTGAGCAGGTCTTTAGATTGCATCTGTTAACAGATACATTGCCCTTCCTTTGTCGCAAAATTTTCAAGATCAGTCGGAAATCATATTTTTAGGGAGTGGCATTTTCTTGAAGAAAAAAAACCATCTACATTTTGAAATAATGAAGCTCTTAAGCAAAATTTTACTCAAAATGTTATACAATGGTTGAGCATAAACTAAGTAGATAATGGGCAATTAATTTTTAATCGTTCGCTTTCTATGAGCGTTCAAAATAAATTTTTCTATTTAAGCTGTCACTCGCGCTCTTTACCGGCAATCCATTTATTATAAAATTCTATCTAGAGCAAAATAATCATTACACAAGCCTGAGATTCACAAGCTTTAGAAGTATTGTTACAAAACCCTTTTAAAGAAATGATCATAATTTATATTCCAGTTCTCACATAAAGTTATTAATGATCTTACAATAATGCATTAGAAGAATTAACAACATTTATATCGATAAGCCTTCAATCAAAACTTGTAAGCCTGTTTTAAAATGTTCGCTTCAACTTTATTAGTGGTCAAGCTTTTTACATTTGCCTTTGCAAAACGACTGTCTAGTTTTAAATGTCAGGTTTCGTCGCGTAGTTTTTACAAATGTTTTATGCTGTACGTTTTGCTTTTTCTTCTTTTTGCATTTCGTGCTAGGAGCGCTACCCATTTACTATTTGCGGTAGCACTACGGTTTTTATAGCCTGGAGTAATATAACAATCCCATTAAAAATTAAAATGTTTTAAGTAGTGGGAAAGTTATGGTATAAAATAAAAAAACCCTCCTTTTCTTAACTTTTACTTGAAGACAGCCTCAAAACCAGTGGATCACATTTAGCCAGGGAGCTTTTTTATTGAGTTTTGTTCGGGCAACGAAATTCCCGTACCAACTGCACGTACATTTTTTTGGAGGTACTGTTATTTGGTCGGGACACAGATATTCCGATAGACAGGTACGTAGTAATGAAAACACCTATCTATATTATTGGTGG
>JANSTQ010035565.1:0-27474 GCA_026167885.1 Bergia puertoricense | reverse complement strand
CTCCTTCCCCCTCTTCCCCCTTTTTAACGCCGCTACGCAGGCTAGACTATCAAGGGTTTCCTTGAGGATAAGGTGACAAGCAGAAAGAGAAAAGGGGATGCCTGGGTGATGTCTTCGGGGATTCCCATGTAGACAAGGAGAGTTGCTATGGACTGCCAGGGCTTGATATTATTGTGATAACGTCACCACTCATATCTTATGCTGGAAGATATGCAAATTATTCTTTGATTTCAATTATTTTTGTGTTAGAGAAAACCGTTCATAAATCATAATTCAATTATATTTTGGTTATTTTAATGTATCCAAACTCGTTTTCTTATTTATAACAATTGTACATAAATTAGTAAAAACAACTTGATATGGCGGCCAGGAAGAAGTAATTTAGTTCGTGACAAATGTTGCCATAGAAACAACCTTCCCTTTCCTCTCACCAGTCCCCCCTCCTCTTTTTCTTCTCTGCCGCGCTCCTTCCCCCTCTTCCCCCTTTTTAACGCCGCTACGCAGGCTAGACTATCAAGGGTTTCCTTGAGGATAAGGTGACCAGCAGAAAGAGAAAAGGGGATGCCTGGGTGATGTCTTCGGGGATTATTTTTGTGTTAGAGAAAACCGTTCATAAATCATAATTCAATTATATTTTGGTTATTTTAATGTATCCAAACTCGTTTTCTTATTTATAACAATTGTACATAAATTAGTAAAAACAACTTGATATGGCGGCCAGGAAGAAGTAATTCAGTTCGTGACAAATGTTGCCATAGAAACAACAGTTAAATTCCGCCATGTTCTTACAATGTACTTTTAACGATTTGAAATCCTCAAGGGAGGGGGGCTCCAAATAACCATCCCTATGCCCCTACCCTCATGCGTCGTGTTGAAATTCATTTGTCGATTACTGCTTTAACTCTAAAATAAAATAAAATAAAATAGTTTCCTACAAGAAAGCAAAACGATTCTATGATTAATGAAGCTCGGGCTGATCAAAAATCTTTGTTCCGTTAATCGTTTCCTCATCAGAACTCTGAAAACCCTATGGCTCTCCCTCTTGAACTTCATTATTGTGAATGGTAGGAAGTGATAATTATTGGACTAATTAATTAGTCCAGGATGCACATTTTCGTAATAAGATGTTATAATAATAATTCTCACAATAACAGCTTTTTCTGTTTTGAAATGGCAATATAAAATGTCTTTTTACGAAAATAATTCTCAATTACTACAAGAGACGACAGAATTATGCGAGACTTAAAATGTTTAGCCCTACTTTGCTCTGTCATAATCAGACATTAAGGTTTCTTCAGGAGAAACCTTTCCCAATAGGGACTGATCATAAAGTACAGGGGGTGTGGGCTGGAAAGAAGGGGGGGGGGATGGTTGGGCCATCATTTTTAAACATAGAAAAAGGGGTGGGCCGTGGAAAACATGCAATACATTGGGGGTAGGCCATTGAATATGATGTTGCAATATAATATCTTCTGGGCATGTTTCATGTACTTAAAAGGGCAGCAAAATGATGTTATATCACTAGGTTTGAGCATACTACTATACTAAATTACATTCCTCAACCATCCCGAACAAAAATGCAAAAAATGTTGACAATAACTTATATATAAACGTAATGTTTTCTATAATTTTATGTATGGTCATATTGGTTGTTTTTTTGTACATTTAAAACTGCTTTTTTTAGTGCAATAAAATGCTCTCTTTTTCAGCATATTAATATGAATACTGATCATCATCAGTATTTGTGCTGCTGTGCAATATCAATATGGGGTTTAAAGAAACACCTTTAACCTTTTTTTCAAATAATAGTTTTACCCAATTCATATCCCCGTTTCTTAGTTTTGATATGACATCTTCATTTAAATGAAGAGCGTATATTTCATCTCCATTTGTGCATGGACTTGCAACTATTAATGAAAAAACTCTTTGATAGTTTTCCTCTTCTTGTTCAAGTTAATGAAAAAACTCTTTGATAGTTTTCCTCTTCTTGTTCAAGTTGGTGCTTTTTTACTTGGCTTTTTTTTCTCTCCTCTCTTTTTAGATACAGTGGCCATTTTGCTGTAGTGTACATCCTCTTGTGCTTTTCTTCAAGGATCTGCAGCCTTGTCAGTGTATTATTTTGTTTTAGGCTTGCTGTAGCTCCAAAACATTTCCTATTAAATTTAGGCCCACATTCTTCACCAATTTTATTTTGCCACCATTTGTGAATAAGCTTGCATCATCCAGTTCCATTGAACTTTTGAGTTTGTCAACTTTCTTCCTAAAGTTTTCCAATTGCGTGATTCTATATTTTATAGTTTTCAGTTCTGTTTGTTTTACTTATTATTCTGAGGCAATTTTTCTGTCAAAAAAGTCCGACATTCTTAGAATAGAATGTTGATGGTTTTAAACCGAGAGCGTTCGGAGAATTTTACAAGTAATTTTAGCCTTATTTTATTTATTATAGAATAGAAAAACTTTATTTAAGCAGGGTAGCCCGTTCAGCTACAAGGGTTGGTATTCAGAGAAACCCTGCATAGTCTTGCATATCCTTTCGTTAGGAATGTGATGGTCATGCCGTTTCCCCTCCTTCTGCATGGAAGTTTTCATAAAAACACTTTGCATTCTTACACCTCCACTGACACTGATAAAAGGAGGGCAGCACTTCCTCATGAAGAAATTTTGCACAATCTGTTTTGTCGTAAGGAATATAGCCAAACGTCTTGGCTGCCTCAGGAGATGAATTGATTTTTGGTACTGTTTTATATGATGTCTCTGACAAGCTAAGGGAAGACAAAAACAGCTTCCCCTGCATGATTTTAGCAACATCATCAACAACAACAACAACAAAATTTTTTTTGCACTTTGAAAAACAGTGTTGCTTACATCAGTGTTATTCCAATAAATTCGTAAATTAATAGAATAATGATAATACAACAACATGTATGATAACCCTATAAATAACATTAATTTCTTGACGTTAATATATCATAAAGTTCCATGATATTGTAAGTACAGTATATGAGTTATCTTCGTCGATTATAATAAATGAGTAAAACTTGAAGGTAAGGTTTTTTAAAATTTTGTTGTTATAGTTAAAAGCGAACCTTTTCGACCAGTTTGATTATCATCAGGCTGTGAATAACAGCTAAAGTATATACCGTTGTAGGCAAGAAAAACAATTGCCGAATATGAAGTTAATTATTCCTTTGGGGTACAGGGTCAAATAAACGGCGGAGACTTGTTTATTGAGAGAAGGCCGATGTCAGATGTGGGCCGGTGGCAAAATTGTGCTTCCCAGACAAAAATCTCATAATGATACATTTGCTTATAGTTTTAGCTGGTTACAGTTTCTTCCAAGTTTTCCAAACTTCCAACGTATGTTTCTCAGTTGTAACCATTCATCCAATTCTACAACTTCTTGTCACTAAACTATCCGACAACCTCTAAACTGTCTTACAGATGGTTGGGTCAGATTCCCCGGCGAAGTTGGCGTGTTGGTAAGGAGCCCTAATTATACAACAACAACAACAAAGACTTTATTTATACCTTTAAATACAGTATATCATAAACAGAATATAACTAAAATAAAACAGGTGAAGGTAAGTGTCATCCGGAATAACCTCGAGGTTAATCAAGCTGGATGGCACATGACAGTTACTTAAACTTGGTGAAAGGGTCGGAAGATCAATTTAAAACATAACGCACTAAACGAAAAAAAAACAATACGTATCATTTTAACCTAAGCCACACAAAACATAAAAAAGCTTCTAACTATATATAGTTGATTAAATTAATATAAACGTACGTCAGCTTGCTAACAATTTTTTCATTATATATAAGTTACTATCTTACTTACTTACTGTCACTCACTCAGTCACTCATTTACTTACTTACTTATAGAGAAGTAATTCCTGAACTAATACTGCTGTTACGAATCTACTGGATGCTCAGTTGAACATGTTAAATAAAGTTACAGTAGCCGGAGTGGAATTTCTATATCATGCAAGTACCAAAAAATCCTCCATATATACATCAGTTTAGGAAAATACACTTGATCCAGTGCGTCTCTCCATATTTTCATTTATATGCTTTGCAACTGCTTTGCACGAATTTATCTAAACAACAGACTAGTATACTCTGATAGAAAATCAAGATTTTGCCGTAGGAAGTTCAACAATTCTAAAGTAGTTCTCCTTGGTAATCAAAATCATATAAAACTGTAGTTTGGGCAAGTTAACGCAATAATATGGTAACAGGAAACATTTTCTTTATCACTTCCGTTGCCACTGAGCAGTTGCAGTATACAACAAACAATAACTAAACTGGGTGACCATATTTGCATTTGTCCTGTTATTTTGATTGGCTCATAAATTAAGTTAACTTTTAAACGGCTACAACGGACAGCCAATGCATTCTTAAAACAGAACGCGAAAACATCTGATGCTTATTTCTACCACCTTCCAACTCAGGTTGATAACCCAACTCCCTCTTAATATCGAACGAGTTTTACATAATTATATATGTACAGGTAAAAGAAGCAGGTAAATCGAGTGAATGCATTTGTTCATGTGACAAAAAAACATCGGCCCTCCCGTCTACCCCCCCATATAAGGAGCGCTGATTTAAAAACGCTCTGGATTTGCTTGTTTTTAATTCATGCAACAACTAAAGATTTTGGATTGCAATCAAGATAGACGTTTTAAACCGTGCGAGCCTTCAAACCACAGAACAACTAACTCGGTAGCATCGCTTAATAAATTGGACATTCTCAAGTCAATGTGTAAGTTGAAAAATAACGAACGTTTATCACAATCAAATGATTGTTTGAGCATCATTTGAAGGTCTTTCGTTCCATGTACTACATGTAAATACACAACCGTTGGTAGAGGTTAAGTAAAACGCGACCTTTGTTTTTCTTCTTCTTTAGAGTTTAGTTTCTTGATTTGGTAGTGTTTGTTGTGAGCTCTGCTGAAATTGTCGAGTATCTTGTTTTCTGAGTTGGGGATAATGATCTTGAACCTTGTGTAGTCTTGTCAGTAGGAAGCAGTCTGTTTTTCCTCTCAAGTCTTTTTCTCCTTTTTTGTTTCAACCAGCGCCTCCATTTTCTCCATTGATCCAAAGTCAAATACTTTTGGATCTTTTTCCCAAGTTTCTTGTTGTTCATGCGTGAGCGCCTTCCCATGTAAAGCCTAAGTCTCTCCTTCCACGGTCGCACAACAAACTGCACCGAGTTCATTCCGGTCAGCGTTTTCTTGCCCCGCTTTTGTTTTCCATTTCTTTTGAAGGCAAGAAGCATGTTTCTGTATCGGACTGATCTGAACTCTGTGTAGCCATTGTCGGCAAAAATCTCATTCCACACACAATTCTTTTTCCCCCGGCCTTTGTTCTGTTGAAAAATAATCTTAAATTAGATTTGAAAGACAATTTAGAACTCGAGTGTAGTTAGCTTCTAATAGCTCGAACCCTCGATATTTCGAACCTACTGCTATTTGAACTAAATTTGTTATCCCTTCATGTCATTTAAGTTCTCGTTAGTGTTTAAATCAAATCACACTAACATATTCTTAACTGATTTTCCAAAATATGCAGTTTATAAACAAAGATGATAAAACAAAAACTCTGTAAAAGTTGTTTGATTTACATGGTAGCCACACACCCTGGCCTTGTTCTAAAAACCCACACATTTTTTGTTTTTGTGATAAAACAAACTTGTTCACTTTTAAGAACTCTGTAATCCGTGATGGTATTTTAGCTATGCGCTATCAGCAAAAAGGCGGATCGGATGTTTAGTTATGCTGCTTAGAGGGTGCAGGCGCTTAAAAAAATATGCGTGTGGAGAAACAGAAGTTGGTCACTATGTTATGTCTCCATATTACGGTTGCTCATCCACCAACACGGAAAGTGATAAAACAACAACAAAGCGGTCACCCTTGACTCATAAGGTTAGCATGTGAAAAACACAACATGTGCTGCCCACGCTAGGTGAATTCCGTGGTCTAATATTCCTTATTTTTACCACGCAAAGACTATGAAAAATAGAACGTGAATATGAAGTAACATTTAGTTGCAAATTTACGGCGTAAATCATTAAGACCTTAAGGATTTCTGTTTTAGTTGAGGTTAATTGTTAGATGGTCGTCTGGGCAATGAGCCTGTAAGTAATATGAAGACTACTAAAGTACGATCCAGCAAATGCGTTGGAGTTCAAATAGACGAGACACTTTCTTAGGGTGATCTCAAAGACTTAGCTTGTATAAGAAAATATCAAGAGCTATTGATGGCCAAAAACAAATTGTACCAGTTAAAACTTTAATCACTATTTTTAAGGCTTTGATCCA
Source organism: Bergia puertoricense (assembly GCA_026167885.1). Taxonomy (NCBI): domain Eukaryota; kingdom Metazoa; phylum Cnidaria; class Anthozoa; order Zoantharia; family Parazoanthidae; genus Bergia; species Bergia puertoricense. Next base: position 21,154 of record JANSTQ010035565.1, on the reverse strand, counting down.
ATCTCTTTTTAATTACTATGACTTTGACTGGTCACACCCGAGCGGGGGTTGAGCCGGTCGTCTACAGAAATTAAAAAAATAGGCCGTATCACCACACAGTTCTCATACGAGATACGATCTGCAACAACATAAGAAAGACTCGGCTGGGACAGTACAGCGCTCAGACGATTTAAGCACAAGGTAATCATTATGCATAAGGTTTTGAGCAACGCAGCCACTTCTTATCTTGAGGACCAGTTCAAAACCATAAATAAATCGATTTCTTATAACCTAAGGAATACTGACATTAATCTGTCACTCTCCAAACCAAACTCCAAAATACTTAAAGAAAAATTTTGTGTATAGTGGAGCAATTGCTTGGAACTCGCTGCCTAGAAGTGTGCGTAAAACTGATAGTATGGTTGAATTTAAGAACAATCCGAATTCCTGAGGCTTCAGACTGGGCCCAAGTTCTCGGTTCACCTATAGCCCAACCTGAAACAAATATTTAAGTTTCGATCATATAACAGTCCGGGAATGTATGAAAACATGAATATATATTTTACGATTCTTCCAATCAAACTTTCAGAAAGCATAACTTCATTTGTATCGTGTATCGTATTTGTATCGTGTGCGGTAAGTAACAATTGAACAATAATTAGACTGCAGTGATACAACAATAAACTATAAAATTATTTTCTGAAAATTTAAACAGCTTCGTAAAAAGTTTTCTTTACCTAGATATATTCTTATTTAACCATATTTTTAATCAGATGTAGTCAGTCTTGAATCTTCTCAGTTTGAATAACGATGCGGAAATGCACTTGCTATAAAGTGGTATCTATTATGGTTCAATATTTCATGTACAGTTGTCCAAGTTTTTTCTATATTCGCTTCTCGACTTCCTGGAAAGTATGTTTTTAATAACGAGGCACCACATCGGCGAAACCCAGTATTGTGATAACTGATTCTGTTATAAATAAAATATCACCTGATAAAAGTACACCACTTTATTTGTTTTGGTTCAGTTTGTCATGCGACTTTCAAAAAGACAGCAAGCCTTTGAAAGTAAAAAGGGTCCAAGACAACTTAGAAGATAGTGCAAGTTAATTGTAAGTCTTTGTAAACGATTTACACGCTTCGAAATGTCAATGCTAGTATATTGCCACTGAATGAAGAAATAACATGTACCTGAACTTTAGGACAGGTGCATATGTGAACCGAGTTTAGGGAACAGTCTGTCAAGAACATTTTTAAGAACATTTGAGGCTGAAATTCTGAAAATAGTAAGAATGTTCAGCTTAAGCCCCTAAAAAAGACCTTTTTTACAAAAAAGCGACAGTGTATCATAGAGCTACAAACTAGTAGTACCTTCCAGGTAAGTGAAGTGCTGCCGAGTTGCAGTGGGGTCCGGTAGGTTGCAATAGAGGGTTAAGCTTTTAAGACTAGCCATATAGTAAGCTATGGGTTTGTATATGAATAAGAAAATTTACAGGAAACCGTCATATACGAAAAGATGAGGAGCAAAAATTTAACAATTTCTATTAACTATTAATTTCTAACAAAATAACTAACAATCTCTTATTTCTAAAAGTAAATGCAACTTAATATATATATTGAATTTGAACTACTTTTACATGGTGTTAATAGTGACATGTGCATGGTTTAAAGTTTGTTCGGCAACGAAATGTTTTGTCTTTCCACTTGGGCAAAACAATAACAAAATGCTGCACAGACAAACTTTATAAACCAAGTTTGGTTTTTGTTTGCTTTATGTTTTCGCTCATTGGCCACTGCCATCACAATGGACGGTTGACTATAAGAGTTTTCATTTGACCGAAAGAAGTTGTGAATCGGAAAGTGCCGGTCTGCAAGTGCATTGCATACATGCATAGACTGATAGAGTCACCTTCCACAATGATTTGGTCGATAATCTCCGTGTCCCACAAGCGAATTGGCACTTGTGCGTGATGACAAATCAACCTGCACACTGTCTTCCTTGCGACTCGACACTGAAGCGCTCGTGGCTCTGATAACAAGCTAGTGCAACGTTATTTGTCTTGACTGTCTTGACAACAAACCAAACCCAATCGAATCGAGGCGACAAACGACAGATATGAAAGCTCACTAACGACTGGAACGGGTCCTGCTTCTCGCTTCACTCTGCAGCAATTATTTCTTGCGAATGGAAATCGAAAACAACTCTGACTAAACGGTACATTTTCGTTGTAACATGATAAAATATAATTAAATTAAATAAGATATACAAATAATAAAATGCCAACTTGAAACCGGCCAGTACATTGCAAGAAGAAAATCTGAATAGCCGTTGCTTGATTCCTGAGAGAGAGAGAGAGAGAGAGAGAGAGAGAGAGAGAGAGAGAGAGAGAGAGAGAGAGAGAGAGAGAGAGAGAGAGAGATGATTGTAATCGTAAAGAGGACAGATTAAGTGTTATCTAAAGGTTGGTTATTTTGAACTAGTGGCCAATATGTTCCTATTCAATCCGGTGAAAACAGTCTCAGTGTACTTCATACGATACATGGTCAGCGTTTTTTTATAAAAAGGTTTTAATAATTTTTTCAATGACTTGTTTTCCTCCTGAACACCTATACCGCTCTTTATGGACGCGCAATTTGTTAACAGCTTCGAACTTCAAAAATAGCAAAAACAGCTTACAGTTACAGTTTTTGTAGCGCATTGCATCTGACATTCTATGATGTCGTTTAAATTAACAAAATAATCTAGGTGTATAAAAAAAACTTCTTTTAGTTTTAAAACGATACAAGCAAGCCAGGTGAATTGAAGAACAACAGAGTTTTAAAGTGTACGTGAAAGGGGGTTTCCCTGCCTGGATTATCGTGAAGTTTTCGGGGAATCTCATATTTTTAATTGCTTCCTAATTCATTAATGGCTCTTGTTCAGAAAAATACTCAAAATAGACCAATATAGTTTTTTCAAATCAAATATTTTCCTTCACAGTTCAGCTATTTTTAACGTCGATTCTTTATTTAATAACTCCCGATAAATGGGATTGCAATTTGCAGTTATTTTGCCGCACCATTTTTTCAGAAAATTTCAGAATGCTGACAATAACATCGTTCCAAATTGGGGTTGCGGCTTAAAGCAGAGTTTTTCTGGAAATGAAACTCTCGACATTCAACTATTACGAGTAACATTGGCTGCTCACTAACGCAACATTTGATACATGTAGGTCATTTTCTTTAATATGTTATCTAAGTTTATTCAAAGAATACTAAAATCTTGTAAACAAGTAACCACAAACCACATGTTACTGGGCCAGAACTACATTTCTTTGTACCTTATTGCCAATCAAAAAACTGCAGTCACACACTCCGTACATTTCGCATTTCCTAAATAGGCCGTTCTGTAGACGTGTCTCGACTCAATGTCTCGTAAGTTGACCGTTGGGTCACGGAAATTTATCAGTTTGCATTCGTTTGCATTAGAAGGTAAGTTTCGTAGTTTCGGAACAGAAATAAAACATTTCTAGTTCACAAGGTTAAATATTTACTACCAGTAACAGGTTTTACAGCATTTCGTGTAATTTTCCCGCAATTATTAAGCTTTAAATTTCAGTTTATGTGCACTTATGATCCGCATTGTTCCAAGCATTGTTTGGCTATTTGATTGCACAGCCTTATTGCTCAATTGTTGTGAAAGCAACCGCTGCAACTGTTGTTTTAGCGAATTTTTTGAAGTTTCATCACTTTTTTGTTGCAATTATATTCATGTCTCTTAAACAGTTTGGGGGTGCGGTAGTTTATAAATATCGGGACTATGAAAAAAAACTTCTTCGATATTGTCTTGTAACCAAAAAAATGTTATTAAACTATTTTTAATGTCGACTACAATAAAATCAGAATATATAAATTTCAAAAGGTACAACTGAATAAGAAGTCATGAAAACTTCTGTAAGCTAACTCAATATTTTACATTTCTGTTTCTTGAATCCTAGCTCAGAATAATTAATATCTGTTCTTTTCGAGGTATTGTACGCATTCTTTTGTATAAGAGAGAATTTTATAAAAGTCGGTTATTGGATTAGCTGAAATTTTAAGAAAAGAAAAAGAGCAATTTCAGGCCAATAAGACCAGTTTTACAAGAATAAGGTTACTATGTGCAAGAAAGAATGATTTTTCCGAAAAATAATCCTTCGAAAAACGAGCATCAGCCATGCATCTCTGTTTCTTAAAAATAAACAGTTTGATCAAATATAAATAGTGCGATTGATATTGCGAACGTAACGTTCGAGAACTAACTTTTTAATATATTCATTCTTTTCGATAATTATTTTAAGGTTTGTTGTGCAGTTCCTTGTTAACTTGGTTAGACAATTACTAATAATAAAACAGCAATTACGATAACTTCGATTTAACAACGGAATCCTAATATTAATTAACTAGGATAAAGATAACTGTCCAATAAAATCTGTTCGCGTTTTATTGTTTTGCTCTTTCAGCAAAGGACTGTGGTCAACGAAAATCAACTGCTCGTTTGTACACAAAATAAGTTAAATGGATAAAGATAAACGGAAGCCAGGAAGGAGAAAAATGAGCAGAAAAACAGACGGCACGATGGTTGCATGGGTTGTCTAACGTTGTAAAAAATATTTGGTTTGGGAACTGTACATATCAGAAGAAAGTACATGGATGACAGTTTGGACATCACAACAAGTAATGCTGAATTTCTTTGCGTTACGAAACACGTATGCAGACGAATGTGAGGAAGAGTTAAGGTGATCTCACCTTGCCCAATATATGATATGAGTGCGATGTTTGTGTGAATCCTGTGCGAGGCGATTCGGTGGGCTATTAAATTGTGAATGAAAATCGTGTTAATCAATTAGTTAGTAGTTCCATGTATTCAGTTTTCTTCAATGTTGATAACGAGTTAAATGATCCTATCTGGTTTGATATAATGCTCGAAAGAGAAACAGGCAGAACAAATGTCAAATGACAAGAAAAACTCTTTTACTCTAGTTTTGTTTATTTGTTTGCATTTCGCGATTGAACCTTTTATTCTTCTGGCGGTCAGTAGAACAATCACAAAAACACAACAACAGTTTGGTATGCGAGTTTATATATATATATATATAAGCATAATTAGGTATAATTATATATTTTTGTTAGTAGATAATAGATTGTCCAGGCGTTTCTTCTTTGTTTTTAATAAACTTGAATTCTCTACTAAGTAAATTTTTGCAGTGATCATTAAACGGTGGAAGGGATATGGTAAAATTAAACAAATGGTATTGAACATTATTCATTTTATATTGGAGCTGTCTGAATTCGAAAATGTATGGGCGTCAGTTAGTTTCATGCAAAGGGCATTTATTGCTGATTTAGGAAACCCGTATTTCTAAGATATCATCCTTTACTTAACAACACTAGACCCGAGTTTTTTGGTTTTCTGGAGACACAAAACAACCACTCAGGAGACTGCCGTGTACAGAGTGGAACACACTTGAACTTAATATGTGCAAAGGTATTGGCCTTTTCGCTATCGGTTGTTGTGAAAAATACTTACGCACCACCAAACTTTTAATCAATCACAAGCATGAAATAGAAACGTAAAAAAAATAAGATAAGAAAACTAATAATTTACAAGAGCTGACATGTTTCATGCATTGAGCAATGCTCTGCTAAACAGTTCATGACTCTGAAGACACGTAATCAATATACTAATTATTTTCATATTACTTAATTCCTCTAATTTTTCTGGTAGCGTTTCAGCTCAGCAAACTGTGAACACTGCCTTTTTATTACTCTATCTGTCTGCCTACGTCTCTATATGTCTGCTTGTCCTGTGTTTTTTCGTAATTTCTTGTCTGCCTGCATCTCGTTCTGTCGGCGTCTGCCTGTATCTGTCTGTGTTTTTGTCTGTCTGTCTGTCTGTCTGTCTGTCTGTAACAGTTTTCTTTCTTTCTTTTCTTCGATGATCAATTTCGGTTTTAACTCACACAGTAAAACTAAAATTTCATATTATAATATAATGTATACATAACGGTTAAGTTTCCATGCTAGTTTTACAAACACCAAAACTGAGTAAAATGAAATAGAGCTTTAACATAAAATCTTTAATTTAACCTCCTTATTAACAAGTCGTATATGTGCGTTAACTCGTTCTGCATTTTGAATCAAGGAAGACCGGAAGTTTTCAACTCAAAGGAGAGTATCATCTAGATGTTCTGACAGCTCTTAAACGTTTGACGCAATGATTCACAACAAACATCATATTTCAGGAATTCGAAAGTACGAATGTTTGAATGAATAATCATTTTATTTTAAAAAAGTAACAGTACTTACCCGCCCTCTGAGCCGGCGTTTCTTGTCTATACAGATGTATAACTTAGTTTCTGCTCCGCGAATGCGAACACTTCCAAAACCTGCAGATTCAATGACTAGCTTCCCTGTAGGAACAAAAATGAAAAGCGACGGTGAATTTAACAGTGATTAAAGAACAGACATCGAGGAGTGGACGTCAAAAGCACTTTAATCTTTGACAAACCGTGGCGCATTCCACAAAGTAAAACGGCGATTAAAATACTCGAGTGCGCATTGAACCTCTTTACTGGTTCCATGCAACTTCAGGCTGTATACGTTATCATATACTAAATTTGTATTTGCATAGCAAAATAGGAAACTAGTGATATTGAGAAACAAACAATCTAATTGAGATTGTGTTTGTCAAAAACACATTCTTTTGTCGTTTTGATTGTCTTTTAGTTAAAGTTTCTAAACTAGCAATTTATATTGTTTTGAAGCTAAAGGAATTCATTCCTATCGAGAAGGGTTAAGTAGGACGATTAGGAGGTCTTAATGGTTTTGCAGCACGAAAGTCAGGTCTGACAATCAAAAGAAAAACAAAGGTGCAGCACACAATATAACAACAACTGAAGCATAGAGGCAGTGCGTGTGGAGTGTGCCACCCTATTCTAATTCACTAATTGTTCTTGCTTTATGCTGAGAGTACTGCTGAACTTTCACAATACAGCTAGTTTTTCCTTACATGAAACAGCTTGACAGTGAATATACTTAGTATAACTAAGTTATGGAGAAGTGGAAGCGGTTACGAGGGAAAAAATGACTGAAATGTATTGTCAAAAGAAACGAATACATGAATTGACACCACCTTCAAGCGGTAGTCTGGACAAACCCATTTGCTACACTTATCTCAAGGGTTTTTAACTATTTATTATGATGAGTGGGCGGACCTACTGCAGTGTAATCCGGAGTTTATTTTGGTTCTGGAAAGTTTTGGTTTCAATGGCCTTCGTGTTGAATTTAAAAATGCTGTAAATAATAAACTTATGTTTTCGTGTGAGGAAACCCTACAAACTGCTATTACCGCAAAACCGCGCACCGCTTTCGGTTTTGGCATTTGAATTTGGCGGCTAACGACTTCAAAGCGGCTCGACTTTAAGCATCTATGAAATATTAGCATCTCCAAAACGAACAAAGGATGATCTAAATATAACCGTATACTAAATTTTGTCCTACTTGACAATCGCTGATACATCTCAACTTCAAAGTTTCCGTAAATAGACCAAAAAAGGAGGTGTATCAAGAACGTGCAACAACAAGCTTGCATCTAATAAAATGTCTAAGAAGGTTTGCCAGTATCAAATTGAACAACATGTCCAAACATGACCCCTAAGACTTATTTCAGTTTTTAAAACTGTGTTAATATTTGACGTCTGACAGGGCACCGACATTTTTGCTTTTGTACACAAAATGCCATAATACGCAAATTTCCAAAAACTTTTGTTTGATTCTTGACATTGATCTCTGCAAACTTAAAAGTATAGAGTAGAATAGATCAGGAAGATAGTGCTGTGAACTAAGCATTTTTGGAAGGATTATTTCTCAAATACTTAAAAACAAGACGAAATAGACAAAGAAATCCTGGGAGGTCTTTGCTTCGAATTTTGGTTAACTGCGTAAGCAAAAACTCAATTAATTATGTCAGCTCATAGGATTGTCACTTCGCTATTTCCTTCGCTAATCGCTGTTGGCCAAACGCAAATTCTTTGAAACTTATTCCTTTCAGTTTTGTGTAAATATCACCTACTGCTTCAACTACATAATGGGACTCGTCTCATTTTTTTGGAAAGACGAAAAACATCCACAGCTGCATGGAAAAGGAAGGATAGGGTTAGTAAAAGACAAGTTGACTTCAATTTTCTGATTCATGTTTGGTTTACTTTCGTACGAGATACTTATAGTTGAGGTTTTTTTTATCGCACCATCTTAAGGGTCTTTTATTAAAAAGTATGTTCTATTATTAACAATCAGTGGTATGTATATTAAAATAGCTGTTATGACAAGAATGCCGCTTTTCACGAATTATACACAACTGACGTCTCGAGGTTTTCTTTAATAAGTCGGAAATGAATAAAAAATATTGTACTTCTGCCTGAAATGGATTTACCGGCTTGTTCTGGCAACGAAACAGAGCAAGAGTTCAAAGTTCTGTAAACAAACACGTGGGACAAACATATGGACGGATTATCATAATATGTCCTCATTTAGTTTGTAAAGTTGAATGCTACTGACCCGTTTTACTCCCTTAATTTTAAACTACGATATCCTCATTCCTTTTAGCTTAAAACTTTCCGTTTTGTGAGGCATTTCCTCGGAAAAGTCATCAGGAAAATATATGGTCAAATGGCCACTGTACTCTCCGTATAAAACTGTAAGCGTGACTTCACTCCTTAAACGGAATGCACTCATTAATATTGGAAAGGTGTAAAACGAATAACGTCTTAACAAATTACTACTTCAGCTGGGGGCGAAGACAGTTAACTAACTAAATGAATAAATATATATTGTACAGCAGCAGTAATTGTAAAAGAACGCTGTTAAATATGTGATTACAGGACTAACCATATTTGTCACCATCGGCCCCCAGAGCGTCAACGCTTCGGTTTGGTAAGACTCTCACGTGTTTACCGCTGTTTCTTGAGTAGAGTTGGGAAACTTTCCTGAACGGCAAACTTTTCCGATCACCTTCTTTTCCTTTCTTGAAGATAGGCTCAAAAAATTTCCTATCATCCGACGATGTCGAGGACTGTGAAAAGACAAAGTGATTGAAACCTATAAGCAAGGCACAATTATATAACACTAAAAATAAGATTATTCAATCAATGAAGACAAACTTTAAAATAACCTACCCTTTTCTTGGCCTTTGTCTCTGTTAAATGGAGGCTTAGAGGGAGGAAAGAAAACAGATTTTATTGATACTGCTAGCCCCGACTCAATCACGATCCAGCATGGGGATTAGGTGAGAAACAGTCCAATTCCCTTGCAGTAGGCGCGATAAATACTGATCACATTATTAGAGATAATCTGTTGAATCTTGGAAAGAAATGTTAAGCTAAACAGCAAAAGCCAGTAAAACAAATCTTAACTGTTACTTCTGTGTGCCTTTGACACAAGAATAAATAAAGTACTTACTATAAGATACATAGACCGAGGACAAACTTGATGCAGTTTTGAAACTCCTTCATTGTCGAGCGTTTGAACGTGAATGAAGATAGAGATGTTTTCGTGTAGCTTTTATCTCACGTCATTGATGACTACCGGGGACCCAGCATGTGGGAAATGGCCACTAAATAGCTCTCTGAAAGGTGTCAGCGGAAGTGTATAACATATCCACTCCTACGCGCTCGTGAAAGGAAGAAGGGCCAGTCTTCCCGTCAAAGAGCTCCGGTCGGTCGGACTAAAATATCAATATCCATCTAAATTTGAACTGCTGCTTTCTAACAATGCGCGGCGAGTATCTCCATAGTTAAATGACGTGAAGGTGTGTCTATTAACCACTGCTCGAACAATTAACTGTAAATGTAATTAAGATCTTTATCAAGAGTATTATCTTGACGCGAAGCCGGCCTTGCCGAGCTGACCTTTCAAAGTGTCAATTTGAGTGATTCACGCCTTAATTAAATTTAAAACGCTAAATTGTTCTCCATCGTCCCACTCGTGACGTGAAGCAAGAGACGAGCTGGCACTCTTAGAGGAGGACAGCAAGTCTAGTCTCGACACGGTCGTGCAATTGAAGACGGGACAAATAGGATGAACTCGTTGTTTGTTGTAATGATAGCCTCACATGCTGAGCATATAAATATTACGGTTCGCACGCCAAGTTTCTACAATGCACACTATGTTATTAAACCACAGTCGGTAATTGAAAACAGCAAGAACAATGCACCAATAAAACCCTTTTAACCCTAATGAAAGCAGACCAAACGCAAAGCCTACAGAAGAAATACCTCTCAGTATTTTTATCTTCTACTTTCTAGCTAAAAATTAGACTTTTAAGTGATTGCCCTTTTTAAGCTTTTGAATTTATTCACTGGTGATGTATCTCGCAGGGAATTATATACTAAGGTTTGGAAATGCAAAACCACCATAAAAATTCAATGATCAATAATCAATTAAAAAGTTTGGTTGGCGATTTTCGTCAGATTAACCATCAGTGCAGAGGTTACTTACTAATCTGCAGATTTGGCGGTTTTTAATGCCCAGCTGGTGTCCTTATTTCACAACGTCCAAGAAAACCGTAAAACTTATAGTTTGTGGCAAAACTGATCAATAAATCTCGTGTGTCAAAGATAATTAATTTTTGTAAACAAACAACAATTATTCATTTATTGTTTAGCGAATCTCATTTCTAATACTGTCCTGCTGTTTAACAGCAATTTTTACAAGAGGACACAGCAGCTACAATATTACAACCTCAAAACAGGGAAACGCTTCAGACTTAGTCGTTAAGCCGGCGTTATTTCCTTATTTCTTTTAAAGGGATTTAGAATACAAAAGCGAAAAGGAATGAAGTGTTAACGAGCACATTGGAACTTCCTTCAAATCCTAAGTGAATATCGGTTCATTTGAAGTTGGTCTACACCGCGGGTTTAGAAATATGTAACACAAGAGCACCGCTTTCTAAACAAGCTCTAGAGGTGTAAACGCAATTCAACCAAAATGAATGTTTAAAATGGCGGTATGGGAAGAAAAAAATTGACAACGTTTCAAATAATTTCCCTTCGTTTTCACTTTGCAAACATGACTCACCATTTCACGGTCAAGGTGTTGCCGGTTGTGAGCGGTCCTTTTGCACCCGGAAGAAACATGACGTCTTTCGCACTGGAAGTGACTAACAATCACATTCACTCCTAATTAATTTCTCAACTGCTAACAAAACATCGGAAAATTACGTTAATTGTGCAAGCGAGGGCCGAAAAAAAGTTATTTGTCAAACAGGATATTCTGAAAACTGTAATCGAAATTGTTTGTCGATCCGGATCTATAGTTTTGGAATTTCCGATGCTCACTTGCAGCTGCTTGCTGAACTGTGGATACCAAAGCCTTGTGCACTTTTCAGTAATAGTTGTGGAAAGGGATACAGTGTGGGAGTAATTGTTCACTTTCACTGTGTGGGATTGATTGGCTAACTTGTACAGACCAAGTTATATTGCACCTAATAAACCTTACTAAATTTCAAAGGTGCAAATATAAGAATATATATTTATTGTCTTGTTCAGTCTTGCAGTTGCCAAATCCCGCTCTAAAGAAGTATACAGTGACTGTGAGGCAATAATTTCATTTCAATTTGATTTTCCCACTTTTCCAAGGATGAGTTTCTTTCCTGAAGAAGACTACCCAAATAAAGGGCTGTGCAGTGTAGAAAAGCACAGTGTTCTCACACTGCAAACAAGAAACCCTTTGTTCTAAATTTTATGAGTTTATCTTTTTCGTTATCATGACACGAAATGACTGGGTTGACGAAACCAGAACTTGTCTCTGTTTTTCTGACTTTTTATATTTTATAATGGCATCATCTATGATCCTTCCTCGTCATCAACACTCATCACTTACGCTTTTCCGCTGTTGTGGCGTTTAATGTTCCAAACGAAAACACCAAGTTTCAATTATTATCGAGAAATCAGATTCAAATTCAAGTCACCGAAACCGAAGGCAGATTTATGTTTCCTTGACTCAATTTTTGGCATATCAGAAGTATGATAAGGTTGATGTTGCTCGATGATATACTTGATACACATCTATATTTTATTGCCTATTTCCGCTCTCGTTCACAGTTCTTCCCTGGACAAATCATCTCGGAGTAAAGTGTCCAGATAAGGTTTCCCGTGTTGAAAGCTTTACAATTACAGCGCGGAATAACAGGCGCAACAGAAGGTTTCCCAAAACAAAGCTGGCCAACTAAAGAACTTTTCATTATCTCTTAAGACTCATAAAACTAAAATACCAATGTTTGTTTCCTTGTACCTACGTGTACCGCATATACTGAATATATAGTATTTTTATCGGTATAATAGCACAAAGTGATAAGATTTTGCTTCGTGTGGTTTTCTTTATATTCAGTATTATGAAAAAGCTAAAAAAAAACATTTTAACTGGTACCAGATTTACAGATTTCTTAAAAACTTTATTTTGCACTAAAAATTAAACGCAACTAGATACTGATAAAATAACAAAACTGACAGCTTCTTGCAAACATATGAAAAGCAGCAACACACTCAGATATATAATTCAAAAGGTGCAAGATCTGTCATGCTAACCTAATCTGCTCAGGTAATATTACCTTGAATTAAATGCAAATATTTTGCAACTTAAAAATCCGTTCCCTACTGACCCCGAGCCTCCCCGCAGACACCTGTTTTCCTTCGAACTGCAGGGAGGCTAGGAAATCCCCATCTAAACCGTTAATTAAGAGTAAATCCTTGGTAAGTTTTTTAAAAAAGAGTTAAGCAATCCAATATTATCACAGCTTTTCTGAAGTGTTATTTTATAAACTGCTGTCCTGTAGAAAAACAATACCCTGTCTCCTGCACTTTGAAGTTGCGGGCCTGGTTGCGAACAAGCTAGAAACTCCCCTGAAAAAGTTTTCATTACAATTAAAATCTCAGAAATTTAAGAGAAGAACAAATCTAAAGCTTTCTAACTGTACTTACTACATAATTAGAAAGGGTTCGTGGTCCCTTTCTAACGTGTACAGACTTAAAGTTTCGAGTCAAAATACCCCCAGAGGAATTTACTTAGGAATTTGAAGCATCTAGAAGTCTCCCCATTGTCATACTTCGTTAGAGCCGGGATACATGTACTACCCAAAATCTAGTCGGGTATATTTATGACAAATACATTATCTTTATAAAGCTGTAATTAGTTGTCAAAACCCTACCCCCCCCCAGATTATTTTATTGAAATAGCTTTGAAAAGCGCTCGCTTGCACTTGATAATCTAGTTGTCTTGTGGAGGCGTGTTTGTTCCAGCACTTCGTAAACGCTTACAATAAACACTGCTCAATTTCGTATTTGGGAAGAGACAAAAATGTTCCAGATAACAGTATTTATACGATAAGATAATCATCCGATGTGGAAAGGCGGTTTCTCCAAAAACGTTTAATGGTATTGTCGGGGTAGGTACTAGATAAGAAAGGTTAACTTGGGTGCGAGAAATGAGAACGTATGGAATGTTTACATTTCGGCTTAAGGTTGTAAGCATTCTTCAAGATCTTAAACTCGAAAACCATTTTGTGCCACCAGGAATCGTAATTTTTAATCCACTGAGGCTTTTGCAACAAGTCCTCGAAAAATCGATTACCCAAATTGACATTTATTCAGTTGCTGGATAATGGAACTCTGTCGCCCTTTTCGGTTTTTGACAAGGCTATTCAAGTAGAGTAATACTTTCAGCATTTATTGATATTTTTTCCACGTTTTCTTATCAGCGTGCACAGCTTTCAACACAGACTTGTTACTTTTAGGAACAGTGACACATAGGCAATGTCTGTATTGTATTGATGCCGAAATACTGGCACTATTTCAGTTATTATGCGTCATAACTGCAGTCTTCTAGACGTCCTTGGATCGATAACAAGAGTCCTATCATGTCTGTGAAACATGTTACGGACACTGTTTACGTTTTGCTAAATGCTTTAGATCTTTCTTCTACCCAGAATAAAATCATTAGCTATGTCGTTGTTAACAAGTTGAGGTCTCAGTGTATTGATTAGTTCTGACGAATTTCTTTTGCATAGAGTTACATTTCATTGACGTTTTTCTCTTAAACGTTAACAGAGGACCAATTATCGCCTTTACTTCCAATCAGTTCACTGTGTCTTTCAATGAAACGGGGTCTTGGTTCGCACGCAAGCGTTAATACATCTATTGTTTAGACAAGCTCCGATGACACATCAAAATCAGTGCATATGTTATCACCTTGAGACATACATTCCTTTAGGGTAAATCCCACGAAATTAAAAGCTATGTGCACTATAAACGTCAACCTTAAAAAAAGTACAGGATGCGATTGTTTCTTCGCCGAGTGAGTGAGTATTTATAATTTGAAGGAAAAATAGTCACGGATGCTTCTTCGGTTGTTTGATATATGTTTTGTCACCAACTTGCTAAAAGATAGACCCCTTACAGATGGAACCAATGAAGTGTAAACCAATATTGATCAACAAACAACGATACTCACCAAACTAAGACAAATTGAACGCTAGAGGAGATCATCTTTTTGTGGCTGAGGCATTTTGAATACCAAGGCTGTTTATGAACTACCAGAAAATGCCAACTTAGGAGATTCAAAGCTCCCACATGCAATCTCTTTGAAATTTAGTCTTTGTACCTTGGTAATATCCTTTGCTCTTTGCCCTTTTCAAAAAGTAAACCTTTCTTGACACTAAAATGATTTTTTGCAGTTTTAAAACGTTTAGTTTAATCAAACAGTATATTATCTGTTATATATAACAGATAGAAAATTATCTTTGTTGTACGTTGGTGCCGTGTTAAGTTTGTTTGCAACCAACATTCACAGCTCAAAATGATGTTATTTTCCCAGTACTAAACATTCGCATGAAAGTTGCTTTGTTTCACACAGCGTCATTAACCATAATTACACAGCTAGTCTATTGAGTTGGTCACTATTATTTGTAAAATAGACAAAATATAGTAGGCAACATGCAAGATCATTTCAATGCTTTTGATATTTTTTAACTTTAAATTAAGGGGTGACGGATCGAGTATTTTGCTTAGAGGAAATTCGCAGAGATAGATAACAAAGTTCTATAATTCAATGTATGCTAAGTTTGTCTCTTATGTCGAATGCCACAAATCAGTTTTCCAATTCCCACGGTAGTAGTTGGAATCGAAACCATAAATCCATAAACCCATAAATCAAATAAACGATGTTTCGTATTTGGAATTACTTCTAATCTGATTACCGAACAAGCACTCTTACTTTCTTCACTTGTGACAACGGCACAAGACCACTAGGCACTAATTATGAGTTATGTCCGTGGGTTTCTCACACACAAACATACCCGGCTAAAACCTGGAGACTGAAGAAAAGTACATAAAAAGGTATATACAACTACGTGCATGATCATGATCAATGAATGCAAATTACTATAAGAAAGCATTTACCATAAAGGAAACTTTAATTTCCAAAATCTCTACAATAAATGTTTGTGCGTGTCTTCCGCCCATGTTCGGCAACATGCTTAAGTGCCTGTTTAAACTGTAATCTCCTTACCTGGCTAAGCACTCTTTACAACCATTCCAGGTAACTAGTACATGATTAAGTACTTTAATTTGTAGACCTGAGCCGTTTCTACAAAAGGTATCGACTACAGAGATATACGTACACCCATAGGAAAATTGATCAGTACATCGATCAAGGACGATTACTTGATCTTTTGAGTCACAATTTCTGTATATAAGAAACCGCTGACATGATGTGAAGTTCACAGAAACGTTGTTGCATGTCTCTTTTGGTTCGGTACCCATATCGGAATTTCAGATTCAACCTGTAATCCCGTTACCTGGCTTAAAAAGTCATACATACACACATTAAGGAACTAGTGCCTTACTTAAAAGCCTATAATCTTTTATAATCTGCAAGTAAAATACGTTGCTGGATTGGTTTATAAGCAATCAGAACGATACTACTGAAGGAGGCATTTTAAAGTTTATAAGTGGTTACAGTTGTTGCGGTAACACCGGCATATCATTTTAGTGAAGCAACATAGGTTTCTATCAAAGATCGTGTAAGCAGAGTTGTTCTTGAGAATTATAATAAATTATATTCTTTACACTTGGTTCAACATAGGTAGATATTTTTTTTGATAGTCGAAAAACAAGTCAGTCTCATAAGATCGTCATCATAGGTTTAACACTGACATGCTAGGATCCATCCAAGAAACTGAGAAAGAAAAATAAACTTCCGCAAGAGAATCGAACCCATGACACCCCGGTCATGATCACATGGCATTGACATAGCACCCGGGCAGCGCCCTAACAAATTGAGCCAAAGCGGTTACTGCATGTAGAGGGAGAATGAGACCAACCCGTACAATGTTTTATAATCTAAAACCCATAACCATTTCGTGCCATTTTTGCTTTCTCGATTTCTCCTACGTGTCTCTGGTTGCATACTTAACGTGTAAGAACTGCATGACCTCTCTGATGATCAAATAAATTGAAATATGCTTATTACCTAATTTATAGCATTGTAGAAAAAAAGAAGTTAATTTCCTTTTACTTGGAGGTGTGTACTTTTTGTCGTAAGAATTAAGGCCTAAATTCGGAATCTGTATGACCAATAAATTGAAATACTTGAAAAGTCGTCACGCTTTGTGGTGGATTATTAAGAAATTAATATTTAACTCATCGAACCAATTCTTCTCATTTGGATTTGGGTTGCTTTTCTGTTTATGGACCTTTATTGCAAGATTCTGAGAGCTATCAAAAGTCAGGCCAAAACACTGAAAACTTCTAACCTGCAAAAGACGTAAATTAAATCAACATACGCAGTGTTCCATTTAAGAGCACTGGACAATAGAATAAATAAATGGCTTAAAGTTGCGTACATGTGCAACCACATACCAGATATATACGTACATATTGCACACCTACGTTCATTCATTCATATACATTGATAATTACTTGTAGATACACACATACGTAAGTAACGCAGTAGTAAATGAATATATTACGCAAGATGGAAAATAAATACATTGCAGTACATCAATACATTACATGAGCTAGTTGGGTAATAAACCAAAAAGACATTAAGAAAACTAATCAGCCAGGTAATCAGTGTAGATCATCATTAGTTAATCATTGTTCATGTAACTAAATTAACTGATTTTTTGTCTCTTGACGAGACCCCATACGTTAATAGTGCCCTTGTTATTATATTCTACTCACATTACACTATAATTTATTGTCAAACAACACAATGGTATATTGCATATGCTACAATCTGATTGGCTCGACTATTTGTTCAGTCAGTCCTTAGCTGGATTGCTTGGATCCAATACTTCGTAATAATAATAATAATAATAATGATAATTATTATTATTATTATTATTATTATTATTATAATTATAAGTATAAGTATAATTATAATAATAACAATAATAATAATAGTACACAACGCAGAATCAGAAAAAAATTAAAGTTGTAAAAAAATTGTATATATACAAACTGTTACTAAATTAGTTTCATTTGTAATCCAATATATTAATAATTTTGGCAGGCTTTGGCTAGCCAGTCATCAATTCTGTAATTTGTTGTTCAGTGTTTAGTAAATTGAAGAACAGTCATTTCGTTCATGTAGACAGCTGGTTGATCTGTGATAGTGTGAAAAGTGTAATAGGTTGCAAAGCACGTGGGAAGAATAATTCTTAATCTGCTAAGCTGACCTCAATCCATATCTATCGAAATATACTTAGTATCGTGTTTTTCTGGTTTCGTTGGTTTCATGTACAGGTCAGTTAATAGATAGTACGAAGCATAAGATATAGGGCTCCCACAATTCCTTTCGAGTTTACACTTGCCCTCTACAAATTTTACCGTTTTTAGAAATAGCTGCATATTGCTAAAGGTGTAACTGGCCAGAGAAGCTGGCTTCGAGTATAGTTAGATTATTTTGGCTAGGAAACATACTGCACCCGGAAAAGTACTTTGATACACTGTTATTTTCAGGGAGTCAAGTTAACTACCAACTTCTTAATGTGTGGTTGACTCCCCAAAACACGAACCTTCATGGGAAACTTTAAAAGCTTGAAGTAGCGGGAGTTCGAACTATCATCAGGAGTAAATTAATAAGAAAATGAGGTGAAGGAAAGAAGAACTTCGAGAGGTTCGACTTAACAAGGGTTCAAGCTATCGACAGCCAACTGTAACATTTCAAAATTATAATATGCTGTGACAAGTTGTTTGGTTTTGTATGGAGTAATTACGAACCTTGTTTATACAGGTACTATAATGTCCCAGTTAGAATATAAAGAAAACTGAATTGTCTCAGACTGCTAACTTGAATTGAAGGTCCCGGCTGGGCCATGGGGTTGAATATATATTAAGTGACCTTCTTTCGCCACACCGTCCTTGGACATGGACATTAAGCCGTTGGTCTACCAGATGGATGAAGAGCCACTCTGTGGAAATGCCGTCTGGCTAATGCCATTATTATTATTATTATTATTATTATAAAGCAGTGTAAACATATGCTGTCGTAGTGCAAATGGCACAGTAGGGCGCTATTGGGTGACCAAAAGGCCGATAGGAAATACCCTTAAATATATTTGATGAAAATTGAAAGTTGATTAAAATCTGAAATTTGGTAAGATTTCGTCGAGCACATGTAACTTAAAATAAAATATGATTCTTAGTACTAATTTAAAATAATCCTGCTAATTCTTAGTACTAAAATTCAAAATAGTCCTGCTAATGTCTCTGACGAGAGTTCATGGCGCTCAGGTTTTCACGTCATCACTTTAAAATGACGAGTAATGTTTGGACTGTTCTAGAGAACAGCCTTCTTCATTTTCAGTAGCACTTTTTTGCCTCTTATTCCTATCAGACTCCGGATTGTGCTCTTCTTTGCTAGAGCCCCCTAGAACGTCCATAATTATGTTAAACTGCGTTACTTAAAAGCCCTGAAACTGCTCTTTAGTTCCAGTCTCAGCGGTGCGTTCTTTTCCGTCTTCTCGCTGATCTTGGACTCCCTGTTGTCCGACCAAAATCAACTTATCTCCAATAGGATGACAGTCTTGCTAAGTACTAAGTGTTTGTAAAAAAGACTGTCTAGCCTAACAGTTAAGAACTAACAAACCTGGGACCGGGACCAACGGCTAACGTCCAAGAACGGTGTGGCCAAAGGTCACACAATGGACAGACCAGGAATGAAACATAGGATGCACACATGCTTCTGGTTAGCAGGCCGAGACCTTACAGACTGAGCTAACCAGGCAGGCAATAAGTATCTCAGTAACTTTCACATATTTTGGAAATTGCAACTTAAGATTTGTAATAAAAATATATAGTTGAATTGAACGTGTGTAATTTGTAGTGTAACCTGTAATGTACTTTAGGGCACCTGTTGGCTAGCAGCACTTTATATCCATAGGGGTTTTACTCTTTAGAAATTTACCACTTTAACCCCAAGGTACAACAACCATCCCTTTCGCTTTCTAACCTTACTAGCACTCACACTTATGTTGTTAGTCTAAGACGGTGTCTACTTTATAGGATTAATAATTCAAGCAACATGGAGTTAGTATTCCCTAAAATATTCTACTTAGTACCTAATGCTTGTACTGAAACGGAACTAATTTCGCTATAGTTGAATATGAATTTACTCAAACTTAATTGACAATATTTGCGTCGACCGTAAATCTTTGTTTTAAACGAGTTTCAAAACGTATGAATGGTGCAAATGTTCTTTACCTGGACAAAATGATCTTTCGTTTTAGAGTTGTGATTTTGGAGAACATGGTTACCGGAAAATGAAGATGGAAATATTTGTAATCTTTTCTAAAGTTTAGTTATTGAAGCTGAATCTGTTATTGGCCAATGAGAATACTGTTTGGATACCGAAGGCGTCCCGGAGTCAGTTGTGCATTATACGCTTTCTTTTTATAAGCACCACGCATATAAGCACGACAGCCTCAGATTTGCACCACGTAAGCACCACCCCAAACCTCACATTCGCAAATATAATTTTATTTTTTATTCTCTTATAGCTTACCAGACAACCATGAAAGATTTCTGTAAGGAGAAGAAGACTATGCGCCAGGCGGCTGTGTAAATTTAGAAAAAAATACAGGGGAGGGAGTGTGTTAGCACGTAATACGTTTATTCAGCCATCACAACTTCTTTAGTACAACCGAGGATGTTGATGAACAATTTATTACTTTCTGAAGCCAACAAAATATTTGCTTCATTCATCATCGAATTCATGATCATGTCCTGAAGATTATTGCAGAAGTAAGAGTTGCGTGATTTCGTCAGCATAAATAATATATTCTCTGTTTGGCTTTTGACCCACCTAAGCACATACAAGTATATTTCGTAGCATTTATTGCTATAATTTCATCAAAACTGTGTTAAGCTTTTTCAGCACTGAGAACAACTATTACTGTCAACTAAAACACAGCTATTTTGAAAACAGTAAAAACGACATTTATAGCAACTTAAACCAATGCCTTTTCATACCATGATTTTTACTAATGAAGATATTTCAGTACTGTTCTACCAACGTTGTCTCGGTAATTTTTCAGTCATTAATCCGTAACAATGACATCATCGTCCATGTGTCAGAAATTATACTGTGCTTTTGATCGGAACGCTTATTTTACAGCAAGATCACTTCTGGATCCGATTCAGTGTAATCTTGGAGATAACTATTAACTGGGAATAATTAAGGAAAGAAACATTGTCTTAGCTTGGCTAAAGCCATGATGACACACATGATCAAGACAGAAAAATTGTTCCCCAACTGCAAAACGGAATTTCTTGTTTTCTAAACACAAAACGGGTAAAAGATACACTGAAACATACAAACGGGTAAAAGATAAACTGAAACATACAAACGGGTAAAAGATACACTGAAACATACAAACGGGTAAAAGATACACTGAAACATACAAACAAACGAACGCCAACCACTCAGTGGTTCCTCGTCCAAGCAATCTACTTTTCACCGACTCTAAGAACTGAATGGTGATGGCATCAGTTCCAAAGTTTATCACACAGCTGATCATTCCTTGAAGAAGATATCTTCACTTTTCTGCTATGGGATGGACCATTTGAAAACATGAGAGGGGGGGAAGGGGGGGGGGGGG
>JANSTQ010035454.1:0-15790 GCA_026167885.1 Bergia puertoricense | reverse complement strand
TACTTGTACAGTTGGCCTCCTCCAAGACACTTACATTAGTCCGTTTATCTCGCCAGCTGATACCCAGGATCTTACGAAGGCAACGTTGGTTGTACCTTTCGAGTCTGTTGAGGTGGCACCTATAAGTTGTCCAGGCCTCACTTGCGTATAGCAGCGTCGGGACAATGACTGCCTTGTAGACAAGGATCTTGGTCTCAGGACGAAGGTCCTTATCTTTGATTACTCGCTTTCTAAGCCGCCCGAGAGCACCACTGGCACAACTGAGCCGATGTTGTACTTCCGCATCGATGTCTGCGGTTGAGGAGAGGTGACTTCCAAGTTATGGAAAACTGGTGACATTTTCCAGAGCTGTGCCATTGATGTCAAGGTGTGGGTGTTCTTTAGCAACCTTTGGGGCGGTTGAAACAGTACTTTAGTCTTCTTGATGTTCAGCTTAAGGCCAAGACTCTCGCAGGTTTTTGTGAAGACGCTCGAGATGATTTGGAAGATTTTCTGCAGTCAGCGCACACGACATTGTCGTCGGTATATTGGAGCTCTATCACAGAGGTCGTAGAAACCTTGGTCTTTGCCGTCAGTCTGCTAAGGCAAAATAGCTTTCCATTCATTCTGTAGACGGTTTTGACTCCATCAGGTAGCTTGGCTTCGACAAGAGGGAGTATCACAGAGATAAAGATTGAGAACAAGGTAGGTGCAATTACAAATCCTTGCTTGACTCCAGTAGCTATGCCGAAAGGCTTACTTTCAGAGCCAGCCCTTGTCAGTACGGTGGCCTTCGTAGCCGTAAGATGTTGATAAATTTTGTAGGGTATCCCATTTTGAGAGATCATTGAATGCCATATACAGTGGTCGGTTTTGTTCTTGGCATTTATCTTGTAGTTGCCTTGCACTAAAGATCATGTCCACCATGCCTCTAGATTGTCTAAAACCACACTGCGATTCAGGAAGTATCTCTTCAGAGATAGGAACAAAATGGTTGGCAAGAATCCTAGCAAGGATTTTGCCTGCGGTTGCAAGGAGAGAAATCCCTCTAAAGTTTCTGCAGATGGTCTTGTACTCTTTCTTGAAATAGGGGAACAATTAGTGCATCTCTGAGGTCTGCAGGAATTACCTCGTTTTCCCAGATTTTGATGATCAGAACATGCAGCTGGTGGGTAAGCTCGGAGCCTCCATGCCCAAATATCTCGGCGGGAATATTATCAGGCCCAGTGGCTTTGTTGTTCTTCATCTGACTGGTGGCGACGGATTATTTCTTCTCAACAATAAATGACCTGCTCTCTCATCTCAAAATGTTTCTACGGGCTGCTGTGTTCAAAGCAGTTTACGTTTTTAGATTTTCAAAGGCCATTAAGAACATTACAAAAAGGGGTTTGAAAACTTGACTTTGACGAGCACCTTACTGTTGTTTTAATTAACTTCTGTTTGTTGATATGAACTTTAAAAGTGCACAAGAAATTTAAAATACAATTAAATGATTATAACTTCTGAGAACTTTGAAACTAACACAAAACGAAGTGAGGAATGTCTACCAAAGCCGAAATTCTGGAACTCGCTTCCAACTGATTCACAATTATTACCGCGGTCCCCAACTCTTTCAAAATTAATCTAAAGAAATAAATAATGAATATTTCAAGCCTTTCTACTAGTGATGTGCCTTTTTAGTTGTGTCTCATTATGTATTTATTTTCCTTACAATTTCTAATTACATTTTTATATAAAACTTGAACAACAAACTGTATTTATTTCGTTCATTTTTTCTAAGTATAACAAGTACGTGATTTTAGTAGATAAATACATTAACACTGCAATAATGCAAGCAACGGTTTCTTGTAACTTGTGATTGTGTTGCTGCGCGTATTATCACTCACTTGAACAGCTTCCCACGCAACAAATTTCTCTATTGCAAGTTGTGCAAGTACCGTACACAAAGTAGATTCGACTTCTACTCTTTGCAAAGTTTCCGCGACTTGAAATAACTTGCAACAGAGAAATTGTTGCGTGGCAAGTTAAGTGGGTAGCCGGTAGTGCGGACAAAAACACCTTTTAACATGCTGTGTTACATTGTCCCATCATAGATAGTTGCAGAAAACTGTTGCTTGTTACCGCTCCTCAAACTATCACAAATTACATTTAAAAGCGAGCGCTTGGATTTGCAAATATAAGTTATAAAACTTTACTGAAGCTGAAACTTGTTGAAAGTTTTCTTTTTCAGAAACTCCCTATGACGGTTTTCTTTCTCTTGGTGTTTAAATTACATTAAATTACACCGTTTAGCAAACAACTTTGTTCATGTTTCTCCCTCAGGCAATGAAAATTCCAGAAATAAGTAAAAAACACTTTAATTAAAGAAAATAGAACATGCTATTAAAAAAAAGCCTGAACAAGATTTATGCCATATAAAGATGATTAAACAAATTTTGTTTTTTTGCATTTGATTGGCGCAGCGATCATTAGTACACAGTTTGTAACTATTGCTGTGAAATTTAATTATATCAGCTCTTAGAATAGAGGCAGCTAGTACTGCCTGCAGAAATGTCTTTGAGTAACCATCATAAATTTAGCTAAAAGATTAATTAAAACTGATGTAATTCTTGTTCTTCTCTAACTATAATCTTGACAATCGAAAACATTATAATAGAACTCAAGAAGAAATAGCTTAGACAAAACGCTTCGAATATTTAAACGAAGACGAGAAATCTGTAGCTACTACTGCTTTAATATAATTGCAGCATAAGATTGAGCAAAATCATGCTGGCAAGCCTTTCGATTACTTTCCTAATCTACCAAGTTTGTCTCAGAAAAACAAGACGGCGAAGACGGCAAAATTATTTTCTGATTCTGAGTGAACACCCATTCTTTTACTTACAATAGCCAATCTTCGACCCGTTACAAGTCGAAACGGTTTTTGCCCGTACTTGAAATTAGTCTTCAGTGAGGAGCTTAATATATCAGAGAGCACAATTATCGTTTAACAGCCCAGAGTTCACCAAGTGCTATTTTCCAATCTAAATGACCGTTCCTATTTCCAGTTTTAGGGGCATCACTTTTTCATTCCCGTGGCCTATTAAAATTAGTATCCAGTTCCTTGAAGCTACCAGTAAAATATAGCAATATCATCATAAATAAACAATCACAAGTCAGCTTCAATTTCCTTTTTATCGGAAGGGAATTTGCTGCGCTAGCTTAGTAAAATGCAATTTTAAAAAACTTCAAGGTATATCAGTTGTTCAATTCTGAAATGTTCACATTGACAGCAGTTTAATTTTGCCAAAATTTAAGTTGTTCGAGACAATTTTAGCAGAGCAATGCTTTTATAGTCAAGAAGACTTTTGTTTTAATTTACAGTGAATGGTAAGAACGCAACACCAGCCAATGTGGTCTTTTCGAAGCGCTTCTTTCCTTGTAAATACGATTATTTTTGTCCAATTATCTCGTTGGTTAGTACTTGTTGATACAGCATAGAAGTTTAGGACTGCGGGGTAGTGATTCTGCTGATAAATCGTTTTACCGCAATACTGTATTTTCTGCTAAATACGAAATAGATGACAGGGTTTAGAGCCCCGTTAATATGAACCATGAACATTGAAATCCTGAATGCTATTTCTGCGTTGCAACCAAGACTTTGTGAAGCGTTGAAGTGCAACAGAAGGCAAACATGACCGGGGGTAAAGCAAACTGTGAACACTAGCATCACCGTCACCATCATGCAAATCACGCTTCTGTTTTCGTTCCCTCTTCTCCGTTTGGACATGATATCGTGATGTGACTGGTTTGGGTCCTTTTGGATCAGGTCGATAGCGATAAAGGCATACAGAGCACACGCTGTTAACAACGGAGCTGCGTACAACACAGTGAAGAGTACGAGGTAGTACCGTTTCTCTGTCTTTTGGCTATCACTGAACGCAGGTTTCCAGGTTGAACGACAGTGCAACTGGTCCTGGATGGGAACAAGACGAAACCTATAAAAGTATGGTGAGTGAAACGAGGCTGCAAGAAGCCAAATCAGACCCATCGTGATTAAACAGCGACGGCGATTTAGAAAGCGTTTCCTCAGGGGATATACCACTGCAATATATCTATCAAGGGCAATGATGACCAGGCTTTGAATTGATACCGCCGTGGAGATGTCAGCACAGAAAGGCACTAGCTTGCATAAAAACTCTCCAAAGACGCCGCCAATCAACCAGGTATCGTCGCCTGAGAATGTCTGCGCTATCCTCACAGGGACAGCAAACACAGGCACAAGTAAGTCACTTATCGCCATGTTCATGATAAATAAGTTGATGGTTCTTTTCAGTTTCGTAGTCTTGAGCACAATCGCGATAAGCAAACTATTACCACATAACGAACCAACAATGATCAGAACGTTCAGTACGGTTTGGATAGTTTTGCCGGCTTTGCTTTGCAATCCAAATGAAGAACACTGGGGGATTGCGGTATTTTCCTGAGACGATATGTTGCTTGCGTTGTGGAATATTGTCCAGCTGCTGTAATTTGTTGTATTCATCATAACTCTTTTCGAAGCTACGAATTCAAGGCAATAACAAATTAGTTGACCAAACGCCTATATTTATTACGGGCAGTTCATTTTTTACCACCCTAATGTGATTTTGAGCCTTTGTTACGCATAACCATTTTAAATAATTCAAAGCCTGTGCTACTTGGACTGCCTTAACGCATGCGTAAAGAGGGACGGCTAGAAATAAAACAAAATGTCACACTCGGAAGTGGGTCGGTAGAAATATGTAATACAAGTTTTAAAGTTTGTTTCCTATTTTCTAACGCAACCCATTTGAGTAGTTTTAAGTGATATTGCATGCACATGATAATGCTCTATAGTTTCGTCGATTGCACTTCATTATCACAGCTGTGTGTAGCCTCCCTGCAGACTATCACGAGGGGTCTCTTACTGCGAAAGAGAATAAAATTCTGCAGGGAGGCTAGGCTGTGTAATTGTCCGCGACAACTTTATATTTATCTAATTCTTGTTCAAAATGTAACTAATCTGCAAACGTGTCTCAACATTGTTTTTCTTAACATGTTTCCTTTCAGTCTGTCGCCATTACTTCACTTTTCATTATATTTGTTTCTCGTATTATTATTGTTATTGATATAGATTAAGGACAACAAGGCAACCAAATGTTTTAAAATATTATTGACTCATCTAGAAGTCCATAAAATGGTTATTAATCAGCTCTCAGTGAAATAATGCATCGTTGTTCAAATTCAGTTTTTATTTCTAAGTTGCAATTCCGTGTTTTTGAACTCAATTTTTTCCCTCTTAAAAATACATGTTGTACATTTCTCATTTCGTGACACTCATCGATGAGGTTTTCAAAGCCCAAATCACAAATATTACGACAAATACAATTTGTATATATTTATTTAAGATGAGATCAGACAGCGCCATTTAGTTTGTTCTGCAGCTCGAACAATACCATATCAGATGCATATAAAAACAGTGTAAACTATAATAGCGCACACCTATGTTAAGTTAGATTTGAATTTGCCAAAGGTTCCAAAGGTTTAAAGGCGATGGTACACATGGGATCTGAAAAGGAGAAAAAAGTAAGCAAACCAGTTATATTGAAGTACAGTGAGCTCAGATATTTTTAAGACAGACCTTCTTGACTTAAATACTTTTTCCAAGATCATTGTTAGTGAGACTCATATCTTCTTGACTGCAAACCATTTTACTTTATACACTGACTTGCGAACACCAAACATGAGGTGTTCATCGTTTTATGGGAACAGTTGTCGATCTGACACAAACTGCCCGAAGGCAATTTATTTTAAACATCTAAGCACATGCTGGGTCTTTAATTTCTAGCCTTATCTTTTTTTCCTTTGTACGTAAACACCACCGCCTTTTTAAGTTTTGGTATTTCTTTTAGGAATACTCACTATAACCAAGAACAATTTTAAAACTTGCACCATTTGTTATGAAAGAAACATCAGAATTGGTTTTATTAAAAATAACATATACTGCGGCTTTAGGAAATTTGAAAGTAGATTTAAAAAATTCCCTGCTTAACGCCCATATTTTCAAGGTTTATTTTCTGTCGTCTGCAAAAACAGCAAATGAAGTTGATAACTCTATAAATATCGAATTTATTGGCGAGAAACTCCACATCTGTTGGCATTATACCTGTTAAGTTGTTCTTCGAAAAAAAAATTCTCATTTTCTTGTGAAGTTTCTTTGTAAATGTTAATCCAGTTTATCTCCACTGTCTATCATGAATAAGTACCGTGATAAATTCTCGATCATTTGTTTTTATCACAACTGATAGTATTTGAATAAATCTTATGGAAAGATTTCATCCTTCGATTCTTAAAACAATCTCCTGTACTTTTTACAAACACCATAACATGGGTACAATTAATGAACGTATTTTCAACTTACTGATCTTGAAGAATGAAGAGGTTACAGCATTGCGTGTAAAACGTCTGTAAAGTTAATAGCAAGCAATTTACCTGTTACACAGGTTAATTATTCTTACTGAGTGATTCATCTCTATAAAATGTAAATAAACATCATTTCATGCAATGCAGCACCTGCTCCAGCTTACGATCTTGGCTTCTTATAAATCTTACACACGCTTTTTTTTATAAGAACAACTTTAAAAAGAACAACGAGGATCAAATCTCCCAAAATTTAAGAACAATGTAAGAATAACGGCTTTGAGCCACTGATAATTTCTTAAGACGAAATAATATAACTCATTACTTAACCTGAATCAGTAATAAAACGTCAAAATTTTAATGTTTTCGCAACATTTATTTTCATACATAGATGTTTAACCATGTAAAAGCGATTGCTACAAAATAAGCAGCTCCACATAATGTGTTTTGTCCAATTAAATGTACAGAATTAAATCTGTCCGCAGATCAAAGAACGCATATTTTCAACATCCAAACAGATTGGAATTGACAATCTAACACTTGATTTGAAGAGGCATCTTCGTTACAACTTAGATTATAAAAACAAGAACGACTTAAGAACAGTTTAAGGCTGAAAAGCCCAAAAAATTAAGACCAATGAGTCTCGTCCAAAACATCTGGTTCTTACAAAAAAATCGTGTATTTTAATTACAAAAAATACACGAGGTGATAAGGAGCTTCCACAGATTCTTCGAAGACTATCTTTTGATGAAGACATACTTTTTGTGTGTGTTTTATGCAACATAAAAGAGCTCAGAAGAAAATGACTTTAAAGAACTTGCCCATTTAGAATATAGTATCCATTTTAAACATGTCTACGTTTCAAAAACCATTTTGTTTTTCATGATCTAGTTTTGTCAGTTTTTGATATGCAAATTACGTGCATCAAACGTCACTCCACAGTCAGGCGCGTAGCTGCCTTTAAGTCAGTAAGCCCGGGCATGCAATTCTTTTTGACATATTTATTATCCGAACATTTTTTTTCCGTTCATTTAGTCTTCTCGTGATTTGTAAAAGTTGCAATAAAGTATGAAAGAAATGCCTTTATCATTCATAAGCCTAGTCTTGAACCTCTAACCGCGTCGCTCTCGCGAAGTTTGGAACGGGCTCGCAAATCAAAAATGGCCAGCTACGACCCTGACAGTATTCTTAACGCATAAAATATTTATCCTACTCCAAAGAAAACATTGCCAATTAAAAGCCAGGAAATCTGTTATACGTTCTGCAGTATTAATGGGTAGCATTCCACTCTGCTTTCCCACTATTACTTGCGCGTACGAACTAGATTCGTGCCAAATACTGTGTGTGATGATACACGGCATGACAGCGGTCGATATGTTCCGGGCCTTTTTAACAATTTTGAACCATCGAGAACGTTTCTGAAGATTTCTTTACACATTTTCGAAGACTTTCACAAAATTAAGTTTCATCGTTGAAATTTGTTTCAAAATATTTTTAAGTACTTTTTGTAGACTTCCGAAGATGTCCGAACACTTCCAAAATGTTCCGACGATTTTCGAATTTTTTTTCCGAAAAACTAGTATATTATTAAAGTTTGCTTTAAAATGAACCATTTTCTCGAGTTTACTAGAACCGTTAGAAACTCTGAGAAATCTTTTTGGATAGTTTCCAAAATTTTCTAAGAGTTTCCGATGTGTTTCTGAACTTTACGTGTCTTGTTTTAATTTTTTTCCGTTTTCACACTCGTCTAAAGGGTTGTATGTCTACGAAAAAAAATCGGTGACGAGTGGAATATTCCACTCAAAAGCACTGCACAACCACTCTATCTTTTTCCCTGTTTGGATTTTCAAAATCTCTTTTACAATGTTCAATTATACTCCCACACATTATGTGTGTTTGCCATGTTTTGACCTTTTTATTTCCGTTATCTTTGTCTTAATCCTGGTTGAAGTGTTACAGTTGAGCATTTATATTCAGTGATCAAAACATTTTCCATTTTTGAGAAATACAATTTTGCTAAGTGTTAAAAAGTGTTCTTAAAGTTTAAGAAAGCAGGAATAAAGAAAGATTTCTTGTTTAGTACAAGAAGCTTCTACTAACGATAATTTCAAACAATTTCAGAGAATTAGAAAAAAGACATACCTACCTTCAACACATTTCTTGTCACAACCAAATCTGAAGAGTTGACTATATGCAAATCATACAGATTTTTCAAATATTATATACTGTCAGCTTAGAAGTTTGTTAATTGCTGCAGACGTCATTCTTACCGGAAGCATTGCTCACCAGTCGCCCATTGGCAGAATTCGATTAAAGTTTTCGCGACATTATGTCTGGTCAAACGAGTGTTCTCTAATCAGTTCCCTGTGTTCTTATTAATCTTAAATACTTAATCGTGTAAGGCGATATTTGTTTTGACACTGGGAAAATGGTTTTAAAAAGCCGTTTTATCTGCGTAGGCGAGTAAGCTGAATATGAGTGTTTTATTCAACAAGAAATGTTTGGGTCGAGTGTTTGTTTTCGTCTACCTTTTTCTTTGGAAGTCTAGAAGGAAAATGACTTAATTCCTGCCGAGTTATTATTTATTTTGGAAAACTAAGTAACTGCATAAACAGTATTGATAAAAGGGAGAAGCTCAGTATATCCTTTTTGTTCTTTTTGTCATTGACTTTGGTTGTTTAAATATACTTTGAGATTTAATCCATTTTGAAACGTCTTTGCTCTCATAAGAACAGACATATATTTCAGTCTGCTCTGATGAAGGACTAACGCTCGAAACGTCGGTTTACACCCAAACTCATGGCGGAAAACCTCCCGGATATTAACGTTAACCCCTGTTGATCAAAACATATATTTCAAAGAATGAAGAGGGTGCTACTAAGCATGAAATGACTAATATAAGGGAGCCTTGTGTTTTGCACTGCATGCCATCCACGGCCAGTTATGTACACGAAGCGAGCGAAACCAAAGAACACAAAACTAAGTGAATACAATAAATTGTGTCATGACTTTCTTAGCAATCACCAAAATTAGTGCTACCATCATGCTTTGAGATCCGAGTCTTGCACTATTCACATGTTAACCCTTTTTAAATGAGCTGTATACAAACTGGTCAAAACAAATCAAGCTCAAACGGAGGTTCAACTGACTACGCGAGTGATTTAAGCGTGTTTTGCATTATGTTCTTACAATAATTCAGAGGCGTTTCAACCTTTCATTTGAGAAAGTATTTACTGAAACTATTCGGGTTAACGGTGGCGTGAATTGGAAAACAAGTTCGCCGGATATTAGATGGTACATCAGTTACTGCCGGTAAGGTGGGTTAATCTCATAGCCCGAGGAATCTTGATAAACAACTCGGTTGGTGGTTTAATCACCTATTGCTTTTCTCAAGTCCTGCATAGAGCATGTAGTGTTATAAACACTGTGTTTTCTCTGAGTTTATAGAGATGGACAACGGCCAACAATTTTAGAGAGCACAATGACAAAGTTGCATTTGCGAGCGTTTCTTTGTTTAGCAGAAATGTTTTATTTTCTATTTCTTCAAACAAAGACGTTTTCGAAACGTGTGACAAAATGAAAAAAAGAAAAATAGCAGACCAAGAAAGGTTTGTAGAAGAAGATCATGTAAAATACAATGTTTGCAGCAATTCAGGCATTTACAACAATAAATGTTTATTGCCGTCAATTTCGGCTTACTATCGTGGTTCTGTGAGCGATGAAAAAACATGTTACGTACTTCCAGTTGTTTTTCCTGAGGTTATAATAACAAAGACTTTGAGGAGGAAGTTACAGCCATCAAATAAATTTAATTTTCATGGGAGTCCTCTAAAAAACACAGTTTAACAAAATATAGAATATTTAAACAAAGTACTAACAGTAAGTACAAATACAGAATGTAGGATAATACAATTTTAAATTGTAAAAAAGATAGGTTTCAAAATAGTGAACATTTCTAGCACATCTAATTTCTACATTTCAAAAGTTCCAATCCTTGATAGCCTGATAACTAAGTTTTAGCTCTCCCCAGTCGTAGCTAACCAAAGGTTAACCAGGGCATTCTCACCTTTGCTGCGGGTTATATATGAGTGAAGGTTTTTGCAAGACTAAAAACCTAATCTCCATAAAGATTGTCCAATCACTTTGCAATAGGTTTTGTTCGCGGCATCAAAGATGTTCCGAGATTTTGCAAGCGCGAAATAATAATAAAGATGTTAAACCTAATGGTTCAATAGCTCAGAAAAGTTATCAACTCAAACTCATATAAGCTTTAAAATAAAAATTACTGACCAAGTTGCTTAAATTATTCCTCATTTCAAAATTTCCAGTTGCAGAGTGCACAAACTGGATCACAACAGTCTGTAACAGCTTGTTGTAAGAATTGCTTACCAATTGCCAGTTGCCTATTCCTCATTTCAAGATTTCTAGTTGCACAGTACACAAACTTGGTCACAGCTGTGATAGCTTGTTTCTGTGAAACGTGAGAGTGGCATTGTTTCGGAAGATCGCAGCAACTTACAATTCACAAGGAAGAAGATATTTGTCTGATGCTCTCGATTCGGTTATGATTTGTTTCATACTTTTAATTACCTCTACAGAGAAAGTTGCACACACCTGTTACCAAGGTAACGGTGGAGAGGAGAGAACTTTTATGTTAACTTCATATTCCATATATCATCGACGGTTTTGATAACCCTTTGATAAAAATATAAATTAGAAAGTTACCTAAAATTTAGTAAAAAAAAGATTTGAGCCATCTAAAGGAAACCTTTAGTATTTAATTTCACTTTTAATAGAACAGTACAGAGTTTTCCTAATCAGTTATCAATATTCCTTCACGAGGCCCACTCACTTCCTTTTTTTTTGTTATTTCCCTTCAGCTTATTTAAAACATCTGATTGTATTCTTCTTAAATCAGCATTTACAGCATTGGATCATCCACTTCCGGGCTTCATTGGAATGTTTGAGCAGGGAGGACGACATCGTAAACGAGAATGGCTAAAAACAATAGGGCTAATTAAAGAATACAATAGGACTAATAAATGAATACAACATCAGCACATAAAAATGCACAATTTGGTCAGCTTTTCGTGTTTACTATAATTGTCAGATGAAGTTAAGCTCTATGTTTCAACTACTTTTGTGTTGACATAATTATACAACAAGATATAGTGGTCTCAGCCCTAGCAGGGACCGCGGAGCAAAGGCGGGGGGGGGGATGGGGGGACCATGACCCCCCCCCCAAAATTTTTCTAAAATTATATTTTAAAAAAAAACAAATTCTGAAATTACACTCATTTTTTTCACCTGAATTGTAAAATAAAACAACTTCCATGTTGCATTGCACTCTTCTTTTTATATCTCCAAACTTTTTGCGTTTGTAGTTATTTATTTTGGCATTCATTTATCTTCACAGAAGGTGCCTGATAAAAGACATCATTTCTTTCATGAATTATTCAAATATTTATTTAAAATTAATATTTATTAAATATTTATTATAGTTGGAACAAACATGTCATTTATTTAGGTAATAAAGACCTGCATACAGTCTGCTGGATTTCAAGCTAGGTTTTAACTTTTTGCATGTAACTTTTTTTTGCCTGTTCAATATCTTCGATAAACACGTACGCCCAGGGAAACAATATCTGTTCGAACTTTATTGTACAGAAAATATTGCTTAACTCTGAAGTCTAACAATTAAATCAGGCCCGTTAACAACATGAAACAATGTAAAGGGCACTCCACATGCTTGGAAAGCATCTTTGAAACTCCATCTTTGAAATTCCATAAGAGATCTTGCTTCCCCCTCGCTGTTTCATTGCAATTGTTCGTACATTCTTGTATGATTTCTGGGACAGCCCTTAAAGTATTTGTCCCAGTAACATGTTAGACGTTTGTGATACGATGACCGTTGAGTGCTGTGTGGACTGTAATGCATTCGGCCCCGTCGTCCTTCTTCCGTTTAACACTGCCCTTCACGGTGCGCTGAAAGTTTGCTGTTGAGATGGTGTAGAGGATGGGGTTGAGAGCAGAGTTGAAAGGCAGTACAAACACAGCCACCCAGGCATACACATCTGGTGGCGCTTGTAGCCCTAATAACGAGGCGATGCCGATTATTATGATTGGAATCCAGCAGCAGAAGTCAGTCAGGACAATGAACACCATACGAGTTCCCAGAGCGCCGGTGGCGGACGTCATCCCGCTAAGCCTACGCGTGCTTTTTATTGTTTTGAACATTAGGAAGTACAGTACAAATACAATGATGAGGGAAACGAGATTGAGGCCTAGAAATATAAAAACAGAGTATTCCCATCCGGAGGGTTTGTCGGCTGTCAGGTGAAGAGGAAGGCACACGCCGGAGCGAGCGTAGAAATGGTCCTTGAAGTATTCTATAGGAAGAAGTGGAATTAAGGCAAGTAGAACTGCTGCAATCCAAATGGCAATGACAGCTTTGTATGTTCCAGCCTCAGACAGGTTAATGCGCCGGTATGGATGCGCAATACTGAAGTATCGGTCAATAGTCATTGTAGTCAAAATGAACACAGAGGCTTCGCTACCAACAGTGGATAGAAACCCACACACCTTGCACAAAGGACTCGTTTTCCATGCGTTATTGAAAATGAAATATTTCCCACGATAATACTGGTCAACACAGCCTATAATGATTAAATATAGCCCCATAAGGAAGTCGGCCATCGCTAAACTCAACAGCAGAAGGGAGTGAGATTTGTTCTCAGTTTTTGTTCTCAAACGCCAGGTGAAAACAAAGGCGTTTCCAAGCAACGCTATGAAACCCAGGATCCAAATGAAACTTCGCAGAGTTTTGTTAACCATCAGATCGTGACAACCGGAGAACAGATCTTTAGGAGCGGAACAGTTGGAGCCGGTTAGCTTGGCAATGCAGCAGAACTCAAATCTGTCGGCTTTTCTGTAAATATTAATGAATGTTGTAAGAAAATAATAATCATAATCATAATCATAGTCATAACAATGATGATGATGATGATGATGATAATAATAATAATAGTGTTCATTTTGTTTATTGTAGAGGAACAGTAAAGACGTAATTGCTAAAAGCTTCTATTTTCTCTTGTTTAAACAGGTAAAAATGAATTGCTTTGTTTCCAGATTGGTCGGTTATGTGCAAAGGTTTGGGTTGTTGTTGTTCATATCTGTCTATCCAATTGCATCGTTCCTTTAAGCAACTACATAATGACCCCTCAAGAGTAACACTTAACTGTGTCCTATCTCTTGAGCTATCAAAAATATCTATTCTTGAAAACTGGGAAAGAAAAGAGAAATGGCTTTGAGAGAACACTGCATGACTGACACAATTAATGCAGTGATATCATTTCCAGTTGTAGTACTTGTTATGAGACAGGAATTAAAAGTAATCCAGCAGTACTTACAAGTATTTCAAAGGAATGGGATCAAAAATATCAATGGGAAGGTGTACCAGTTTCTTGTTACCGTCCAGGTATCTGTGGAACAACAAAATAGTATTGATTAATTGATTGCCGGATTGATTGATTGATTGCCTGATTGATTGATTGATTGCCTGATTGATTGATTGATTGATTGACTGATTGATTCATTGATTGATTGACACACTGTACACGTGGCCCTCGCCAAAACACTGGGATCACCGCACTCTTTGCTTTTCGAGAAGCCAGTTGTGGGTTCTTTTGAGTCCCGCCCTGACAGAACGTGGAAAGACTACAGATAAACGTCCCTGGCCTGTCCGCTGAAAAGAAGGTCCCGAAATAATTCAAACCTCGACAAGGCCATGAATCGAGTCTGGAGCCATATATTGTCAGCCAGAGATCTCACTTACTGAGCCAATCAACGCACAACTATTTTCAAAGATTCTCATTATATTTTGCACCCAGGATAAGATTCTGGAATCTTGATTATTAGCCAGAGATCTCACTTACTGAGCCAATCTCTAGTTTCCAATTTTATCCGGTTTTATATTTTGTACTCAGGATAAGAAATATATTTTATCAGTGCAATTACCAAAACTGTAAAATCATACAATTATTTGATTGAAACAAGTTAACAAATGCAGATAAAGAACAACTGCAAACATTTCTAACCACCTGTTCAGATATAGGACTCTCGCATTTAAGATGGACGCATAGGAATAGTTTAACCAAAACATTTACCTTATATAAACCGTTTTAAACCATTTTGGTGAGAAGGACATAATAATAATATATTTATTGCAGATCTTTCAGAAACTCTGGAGAACAAGTTCCTAACCACAAAGCGTACCAGTATACCATTTGAATAGTTGTTTACAGTTGGAAACTTTTCTTGCCTCGATGGGGAAACAGAAAACGTTTCAAAAGTATGTGCTAAGTTTCATGGTTGTTGAAGCCTCTTTTGGTGACAACGCTACGTACAATTCAGTGAGAGAGTCCATTCCTTTGAATGCTCCTGACTCTATCTGCTGTAGATTGCTTAGATGACTGAGGTTCCTGTAAGGTAAGCAAGACATAAATAGAAGTAAATCATGGTATAATGTCTACATACACATTTCAGCTGGCTGTAAGCTGTGTTGCGAGGTCAATAATGCACCGTACAGCGGCTACCTAAGGCGCCTGTATTTGCTTTTGTCTGACCTCGTGAGCTGCGTCGTCGCAATTCAGCACCAGCATGCTGCAATGTTGACGAATAGCCCCACAACTATCACCATCACTGTCAGTTTCACTATCATTATCATTATCCGTATCACTATCTGTGTCACCATCACCATCACCATCACCATCACCATCACCATCACCATCACCATCACCATCACCATCACCATCACCATCACCCTCACCCTCACCCTCACCATTACTATCACTATCACTTGCTCTTATTGTTAAACCATAGCACGTGAGTGAAGTTTGTGCTGCACATAACTGAGGATAAACACCAATACGCAGGAGATTTAGCTAAGGTGATGCGTAACAAAGCACTGAGACGTTTAGGGGCGGTCTACCCCTCGGTGATCTGGCGGAGTTGTTGGTCACCGACCTTGCCAAGTAGTATAACGTCCCTGTGTGTGATGCAATTTTGAAGTAGGGGAGGGCACCCAGCTGCCGAATGGCGCAGTCACAAGTTCTTAGGGGGAGGGCCGAGAATGCCTGTTTTGCAGCAAGATTTTTATTTTCAAGTTATCTTAAATAACATTTGTTGCAATTCAACGCAGTGTTGACTTTTTTCACAAACCTTACCACTTCACTGGTTCACTAGGAAATAATCATAAAAAGACGAGCCATCCTTCTGAAATTAGAAAAAAAGAATATCCCCCATAAAAATGACCAGCTTTTGGGGGGGGGGGGGGGGGGGGGGGGGGGGGGGGGGGGGGGGGGGGGGGGGGGGGGGGGGGGGGGGGGGGGGG
>JANSTQ010035343.1:0-15791 GCA_026167885.1 Bergia puertoricense | reverse complement strand
CTGAATAGGGTTAACTAGACTTTGTGTCTCCCTCCGAAAATATCCATGTCATAACTTTTGAGCTCGGAATACCATATCGGTTTTGAGTTAAGAGCTAAAATTTGGCGACTTTTACACAAATATTATGGGAAACAATTCGATTTTTTATTTGGTTTGTTTGTAGTGGTACTCATATTTTCGAGTTCAAAGAACCCAGCTCTATAGAGAAATTGATGAAAATTACGTTAAAATGACTACACGCTGCTAAAAAGAAAGACTGGAAGCAAACAAAAGTAGCTCGGGTTTTTTTGGCGTCTATTTCCTTAAGTTATTCAAGTGTTACAAAGTGAAAGGATTCAACAAATTAAAAAATGCATTAAAAAATGTAACTTTTAAAACTTGTCGTATTTTGGGCAGATTAATGTAAAATTTTCTTGTTTCTTATAAGCTTATGTCGTGCGATTTACTTATTTTTTGGCATTTGCAAACCAAATTGTTAAACCTTCTTTACCCCACTCAAGTGGTCTGTCCCCAATAACACTTGTCTTCTTGAGAAAAGTGTTTTGATTAATTCTGAAAAATTGGTTCGAGCCTTCTTTTTATTTCTAGATTGATCATTTTTGTTGCTTTATATTGGATACCGTGCAGACACTTTCATTCTAGAATCGTGGAAACTTCTTTATCAACGTGAAACAGATTATAATAACTTTGTTTAGTCACACTACATTGATGGATAAAAGACTTGTACAAAAATGTGCGTGTAAACTGAAATACAGAGCCTCGTATAACAATAAACGATATATTCCTGTAACGATATATGTCACGTGGACTCTCACGTGATCAGAGCACGCGGCTCGGTCGTTGTGTTGTGTGGGAGTGCCAGAGTTTAGCTTGAAAAGTAAAGACTTGTTTCCTCCTCCAAATTGTGTGTTCGTTCCTACGCCACACGTCTCTAAGGGT
The DNA here is from genome assembly GCA_026167885.1 of Bergia puertoricense. Taxonomy (NCBI): domain Eukaryota; kingdom Metazoa; phylum Cnidaria; class Anthozoa; order Zoantharia; family Parazoanthidae; genus Bergia; species Bergia puertoricense. The sequence goes on along the minus strand of JANSTQ010035343.1, from coordinate 14,852 downwards.
TCTTATACCTACAACAGCAACGGTACAATTCCCAACAACAACCACAGAAGATCTTTCAAATACACAGCTGCAAACGTATGAAATAATCTCAATACAGACATCAGAAACTCACAAACTCTCCAGTCCTTTTGAGCAACCTATATGAACTCTGTCCTAGGTTTCCAATTATAATTAACAAATGGGATGTTTTTTCCATTTTAATAGGGTAGATATTATCTTATCTGCTCCATGAGATATTTCTATTGCATCATCTTATCTAGTTTTAAATTTTACATGTGTATATTATATTGTATTTTTTATCTCATTTTATAACTTGTACATTTTAAATGGTAGTTTTTTAGGTAGAGGGCAACAAGTAAACCAGTCTATGGCTGACTGTTCTCACCTTCTTTAAATAAAGCTTTTATTATTATTACCATTACTATTCCCATTACCATTACTATTACTATTACCATTACTATTTCCATTACCATTACCATTACCACTACCATTACCATTACCACTACCATTACCATTACCATTACCATTACCATTACTATTACCATTACCATTACCACTACCACTACCACTACCATTACCATTACCATTACCATTACCATTACCATCACTATTACAATTACCATTACCATTCCATTACCATTACCGTTACTATTACTATTACTACTATTATTACCATTACTATTGCCATTACCATTACCATTATCATCACTATTACCATTACCATTACCATCAACATTACCATCACTATTACAATTATACTATTACCATTACCATTACTATTACCATTACCATTACCATTACCATTATCATTATCATTACTATTACCATTACCACTACCACTACCATTACCATTACCATTACCATTGCCATTACCGTTACTATTAATATCCTTTCTACGATCTTTTCTGTACAATGTAGCTGGTAATTTTAAGCTTACTTCAAACAAAAGGGTGAACAGCAGGACTCTAGAAAATTCATTATTGATCACCAGGGAAAACAGTGCAAGAGTTCTCTTATTTTGGGGCTAAGACTGCGGCTAATGTTAATTTTACTGCAAATCACTCCCAGATCAAGGAAAAAGCACATTACGCCTTCTAAAACCTCACTCGCACAATGGATGTTAAGAGACCAAATCAAAACAAGCCGCCAATTTATTCCATTCTCTTATCTCACCAATACTAATATATGGTGGGAAGTATGGGGAATTATTTAAAGCAAATCTTTGAGACGTAGCGAAAAACCCGCTCGAAAAGGTCCATCTCAGCTTTTGTATTTTCAAAGAGTGAATAATAAAGCAATAAATATTGCTAGCACGGCTGAGCTTGCCAGATTTCCTTTGACATTTTAATATCGAGAGATGACCCTGTTCTACCAAAATTGAAATAGGCTTGCGCAATTCGGACTTAAACAATTTTTCATTGTACCAACCGGAACTGAAGCTCGTTACACGAATGGTTCTTTTACTATTTCCTCTACACTGTTTGGAATGTTGCGTTTATACATGTTCCAACTCTTTTCCTTGAGAGAAGATGAGACAGGAGACACTGTAGTTGAAATAGCATGGAGCGCCTAAAGGACAATATAGCTATGATATATAGAGTACCAGAGAGTAGTCAGCAACACGAGTGAAGATGGCGGCTTTGTTACTAGTTTGAGTAGTATACAATCCAGTTTATTTAGGAATGTTTCATAAGCCATCAGACATTTAACAGCGATCACAATCCAATATGTTTTATATGACGCTGCAATTCTTAAACTAAGAAACAAAAAACCCGAGCATGACACGATCCAGTATCGCTGCTTTACTACGTTTACAGGACTTAACTTTTGTGGAGATTTACTTTCCGTTCCCTGGTCTAGCATTGAGTCGTTTTAAAGATCCGACTGATGCTCTTTCAGCCTGGTATGAACTTTTCAATGATGTTGTCGAAAGACATGCTCTTCTTCGATCCAAACGTGTCAAGTTTTCACCCGAGACTGATATTTAAATTTACCTCCAAGAATTAATTCAATTTAATTTCAGAGAATGTTGGAAAGAGATTACTATTTACAGTCGGCTTCCGAGCAGTGATCAATGGTGAATGGAAAATTATATTAGATGGTCGTGCTTGAACATTTATTACTTTCAGAAGTATTGAAAATTAATCTAACTAGTAAATCCGTCCAGTCTTCTCCAAAAAGTTCTGAGGAAAAATATCTTCATTGACCAACCAAACAATACTACAGAAAACAGATCAAACCTTCAATTAAACCAATTCACAATTGGGCAACAATTTACGATTCAAAATGTCCTACAGTAGTTGAAATCCAGAGTACCGTAAATCTTTGTCAAAAAGAAAAGCTCAAGAAATTCTCTCATTGATCATTGCTGAAATAAATTTTCCATGATGATCTCAGAAAGAGAGAGCTAATATTGTTACAAGCTCGATCACAACTGCTAAAGTGAATTTCAGCATCGTGTCATCATTTCCGGTGGTACACATCACACAATCTATTGTTCTTTGCATGTGCTCGCAGGTATGTCTAATATCAAAAAACGCTCCGTTTTTCTTCACGATTATCTCCTCAAGTTCTTATCCGTTTTAGAACATATTTCAACAGTTTTCATCAACTGTTCTATAAAAAGGGGCTCCTTCAGTCTGAGGTCAATAAAATCAAGATTTTAATTAGATCAAGACAACCTGCTTTAAACCATTTATGCGAACAAAACACGACCCTAGCTCACATTTCAGCGGGGACTTCTAGCGGGGGACTTAAAAGAGCCCACAGAATCATCGTTAAGAGTGGGGTTGCTACCCGGTGTTGTGGCCTGTCCTGTCCTGGTCGAAGGGGGAATTTATCCTCAGAAATATTGTAAACTGCACGACAGCAATTTGCGCCTGTAAAATGCAGCCCTGTCTTCAAGTCCCCCAACAACATTGTGAAGCCCCAGCAATTCAGCCTGGCTGCAACCGGGTTTAAAGTCTACCACCGCACTCACTCACTTACTTACTTAGTTACTTACTTACTTCATATGAGTTTTCTTCTTAGATCAGCAAAATTCGCTGGATATTTGACTTAATGTTTATTGCATAGTATTTCTACAACAAACGCTTTGAGAGGACCAGATTATGCTAATACGTTTGTGATGTCTTTTCGCTGCAACCTTTTAATTTTTCATTGCCTGCAGCTTACTCAGCTGAGAGAGAATCGCCGTAGATTTAATTAATTATTCATTGAGCGGCATTTTTCGTGCGAAAAAAGGCTCAATTCCTGAATACATACTCCTCAGATATTAAGCAAAGACACAACAAGGTTCTCCAACTTCCCCTTCCCTTCAAAAGGCATGAAAGTGTGTTGTGTCTGACTTATAGTCATAGGTGTTCGTGTTTTGGACGTACAAGCCCAATATTAGGACTTATTTTGTTTTTTTTGTTCTAAACTGTGCGTGAACCTACAACTTGCAGATAGACTTGCCCTTTAAAGCATAGAACGTAACTTTATTGTGCCACTGAAATAGATAACATAGTAACACTGTCATATTTTAGAGTTATTTTTTTTTTGTTTCCCAATCTGTACGTAGCTGTAAAACTTGCAGGTTAATATACTTTGTTAAACCTGCATCCTACCCTTTAAACCGTAAAACTATATTGCTTCAATGAAACAAGTAACATAGAGTCTGTATATTACACATGTACTAATCCACTCCTTCTGATATTCAACAAACTTGAATTTTGAATCGCAATCTCGTTAATACGTTAAAAATTATATTTCTTTGATTTTATATGGTTCAACACTTATACGAGTTTTCTCTTGTCAACCTGTTGCAGGACACCCTGCCACCTGCAAGCTACGTGTTACACCTACCTTGCATTTTGGTTTCATAAGAAAACTGCCAAATACATATAATTCATTCATACACGGTTGCAGTGTTTACGAGCTGAACTCTCGAACTGTGAAATTTCATCTCTTCAAACTTCTCGAAGAAACGCATTTTTACACGTAAGTTACTAGCTGTAGTATTCGACGAAAGAAATCAATTTCTAGTTTGCGAATAATGATAATATTTACTGTTAACTTTCTACGCTTTTTAAAACAAAAGTATATATCCATGCAATGTTCCGCTCGCAGATGAATAATTTAGTAAGTAGCTGAGCCGGAATTACAACTCAAGACATTCGACTTATACGAGTCAGGAAAAAATGTACCCACTAGAGATCACCACGCTGCCCACATTTTAAAAACTAAGTAAAAGTGATTTACCATAAAATTGTGTGTATGAGGTTAGCGAAGTTGGTCTCTGACTGGCAACCAAGAGATCCCAGGTTTACATATAGGCCCCGGCGTAGTCAAGGGTTGAACGTTGGGCGGCCTTCTTTCACCACAGCGTCCATGGACAGGGAAGTTAAGCTGTTGGTCTAGACTCTCCACTTTCTATCGGGGGACTTAAAAGAACCCACACACTTCTTGAAAAGAGTAGGGTAATCCCGGTGTTGTTGTCGGTCTGTTAACTAACCGGAGGCAAACCTCACAAGGGACTTTGAGGCATTTTGCTTGCTTGTCTGCGACTCACTGAGTGCATATGTCATAAATGCTAAATCCTAAATCTCATAAATATGATTAGTAACAGTAATCTTTTTTTTTTCGGTTTGGAACATAAACACTTGGATGAGAGTTATAGGTTAGTATTTTTTTTAAAATAAATGGCCATAGTAATCAAACGGTGGCAATCTGCCTGTCATTTCAATGGGCCCTGGTTTGGAGGTCGGAGATACTCGTTGCATTTTGTAGGTTTGAAATATGGAGAAGGCTTATTTTTTCTTTATCAGTACAGACATCGCAAGGTTAAATTTATAAAACGCACCGCTTGGATAATTTCATCCATAACTATGTGGTGATTTAACAAAAGGATACTCTAAAATGTGAACATTTTTTCGTGGATACTCCAAAATGTACTTTCCTATGGTCTACAAACTAAAAGCGAAAAGATTTCGGAAGAAGATTGCAGTCATTTCTTATGATTTGAGCCTACACTCTCGCTCGGGCGCTATTAATAAAAAAAAAGGTTCGAAGAAATCGATAAAATACTTGATAGCAACACTGGGCGAGACGAACGAAAAAAAATACGTAACGGTTTGTAATATATAGTAGTTGTCCATATGTATTACATTCTATACCGTAAATCAAGTGAATAACGTACTTATCTGCTTGTTAGGTGGTTCTTTTTGATGAATCCTGCAAATGCAAAAATAAATCTGTAATTGTTCGTACATTTCGCCGCTTATAAATCGCCGCTTGTCCCCAAGCGAGATGAAATTATGTTTCAAACTTAGCTTATAGATGACAAAGCAATATATTGATCCCGTGACGTCGTTGTTTCATACATCTATTTCAAATTTTCGATACAATTCTCGTGTTGAAAACATCTCGACATGTGTGCATGGAAGTATGAAGTCTGACTTGGTTCATTTGATGTAATTACAGACAGAAATCTGTGCAAAAGCCATCGAATTCTTGAATTGCAAACGCTGCGGAAATGTATAAATGTATAAAGGCTAGATTTGTACCTAGCAAAAGTTTTTAGCAGATTTTTCTGTCATAAACCCAGTATTAACATGTATATGCCAAGAATCACCCTTCTACTCCATTCTGATTCTCTATTCTGTAAAATACGTCCACCGATTATAAATCGACTGACACTAAAAATCCCCTCATTCTAACATAAAACACCTAAAAAGAAACTCATTTAAGACTTGCTGCCTCGTTTTTCAAGGCAACAATTTCTTTAACCCTCGAGAAAAATGAAATTTTATTTTTAGTCTTAACTTCTCTTTGTAATGTTTTCTTAGTTTTCAGCATGTTTGTGTTAATCGCGATAGCGGTTACCGCGACTTTTACGAGCGGAGGAGCGTCTTATTGTCCTCTGGCTTATGATAGAGTGGTTTGGTGCGACAATCGATATGTTACTACCATTCCGCAACTTGACGAAGATGCGATTGAAGTGTAAGTTTTAAATAATGGAACTCCTAGTAGGTATTCAGGAGAATACCTAAATGTTTATTTACACTGTCACGACGTGTAATAGAGTTTGCTATGTGGTTGTTCTCCTTAAGATCTGTACTGTTCCTAAAGGGAAAGTTTAAGTGTTATGACAAATCTCACTCAAAATGAGAGGGCTTTTAGCTGTAACAGCTGACATCAATAAAATTTAACGCAATTGAAAACCTCTTGATTGAGCGATGGATACAGAGAGAAAACGATATTAACCGAAGAAGCATACAACCGAGGGGGCTTACAAAATTAGAAACTCATAACCGAAGGAACGTAGAACCGAAAGAGCTAATATATGAGGGAGTTTGAAACAAATATGACTAATTACTGGAGGGACTAATATACCAGATGGGCCATGAAACCGAGAAAGAAAGGTCACCCGCCTTCCCAAACTACCCTGGGCGAGCCAAACTTTACTACATTTCTTAACAAAATGCATCGTACCACAGACTTGGCTCGGCTAGAAGGGGTGACCCGCCAAGCCGGTCACGTGTTCTTGAAGGTGGGGTCACCCTTCTACTCGGTGCAACATTTCCCCTTGTAAACAATTTGGCTCGCCTACCCAGGTCAACTCGGTCAAGTGCAGATGCGCAAGTGTCGACGGTCAGCCGTTGACTCGGTTAAAAAGGGTAACTTTTCACATAAACGCTCGCTGAAGTTAACTCTGCTGGGAGAGTCATCTTTCTACCTGGGACAACTTTTCTCCATATAAACAGGAACTCAGAATAAATATTTTCTTCTACACTTGGAACAAGTGCCAAAGATACAAAATGTTTGAATGATAGTTAATAATATATAATGTGAGCACAAGTAGCTCCAACAAATATTTTTCTGTATTTGGTTTCATCTAAAGTCTTCTCTGAGGGGGATCAAGGGATGGCTCTCACGGCTCAATTGAAACACTTTAACCGAAGAAACAATGCATAAAACACTTCGATTTTCATCAAGGTGGTGGCAAACTTTGGGAGAAATGTAACGTAATAAAATATGTAAGAATCGTTCGGAACACCGTTTACAAAAGTTCTTGCTCTGCCCAAGCCTCGCAATTTTTTAAATCTCAGCTAAGCCCATTTCTCGCCGTTTTTAGCGCTGGTAGAAATCTCGATGTTCAATTAAAACAGTAAACTAAATATATTTATTTGACGAACATCATTTTTCAAATGATTATACACAAATGTTTATGTATTGCTTGTAAAATATTAATTGTTTTTATTAGGTATCTGTATGGCAACATGATAACACGTGTCATCAACGGCTCATTTACAGGATTAACACAACTGGAGTATTTGTAAGTAACACGTCAACGATTGTCATTCTTCAAACTTCCTTCATCTAAGGTATACACAAGTTCATAATAACTAATCATTACTATCGTTTTCACGCTGCTTTACTGATTCCAAAATGAATTTCTAGTCTGGAAGTCAGTTTTTGGCCTCCATCAATCAAGGTGACAACAGCAACAACATAATGTTAAATATTTTATATTTTTGTTTTTTAATACTCCGGTGGACACCTCGCATGGGACTCAGTCCCGTTCGTGTCCAACCCTTTTGGCAGTCGTTATTTCTTTTTCTTTTTGCTTGTCTATTTGGTAATTATTACGGTATATTTGTAAGTCCAAATAAAGTTATTAAAAAAAACGTTTTGTTTGCACCTTTGTACATTGATAAATAGGAATATTTAAACTTAACATTGGTGACTGAGTATCAAAAATAACTGATTAAATGCACCACATATCTGAAAGCAAAGTTATGGAAGCAATCGCGATTCAAAATTTCACCTTGAAATAGCACTACACAACTGCTATACTTTGAGTCTGCCAAAAATTTAAAACTAACAAAAAAAAATGAATTTGACTTTTCATTTTCTTCCCAATAACTAAAAAAACCCCTATGAATACAATTCTTTCGTAAGAATAGTAGGCGAAACTCTTCCATAGTTCCATCGGTGGCGATCTTGAACTGTCTTCCCTGAAGTAGGTTTTCACTCCTTAAGGTTCGCTAATTATGTTCAAAGTCGGCCTCATTGAATCGTTTTGCCCATGAGCCATGAGCCTCCTACGTCAATGAGGTGAGTACCGTAATAAGAAGAGTTTCTTTGCAGATTTAAAAACTGCATACGTCAAGTTCAGAAATTTGAATTAGTAAAACTGAATGAATCACCACTACTACCTTTCGGTAAAGAAACAAAAAAAATATCTAACTTGCACTAAAGTCATCTTTTAGACTCATTATGATATTTATAAAGAACTTAAGGTATCGCAGGAGACTTTTGGACGCAAAAGTCTTTCACCTTTTTCATATTTTTACGTTTTTGGGATAGGAGCGGGATTGTCTTTCGAACATCGAAAACCCCAACTAAAAATATATTTTAGTTTTGGAGTTATAACGCAAATTGTGTGTTCAGCAAAACTCTCAAGGCGTCGAATTGTTGACAAGATCTGTCGAAGCAAAGCAAACACTCCATGTTAAATATGCGTCGAAAGACGTTATGTATCGCACTCAAACACGAGTCGATGTCATGGTGGATCTGCGAAAGATCGTAGTTTTGTCGAGTTTAGTTTGCTGCTTTAATACTCTGTATATATCTTCCACTTTGAATCTCGATGTAGTTTTTGTATTTATAATAGTTTTCTGTTCGGACGGTTCAAACGGTTGAAGCAATGAATAAGGAATGGGTCACTTTTGCTCAGGTTTTATCAGATAGCCTAATTTCCGTTAAAGTACATGCCCGATTGAATGGCGACACAAGAAGAATTGTGGTTCAACTGTTTCGAGCAAAATAAAGATCTAAACACACCAAGGTAGCGAGTTCGGTAGCGATAGCCGCGTGCACTGAATTGGTACGAGTTCCCCATCAAAACAGAAACGAGATTGATTTATTTTATACCATTTGTTTCAAAGCAAACGGCATAACTCCAACCACAGCAATGAATAAAGCGATTTCGTCTCGGTGTTTTGCCCTTCTTCACCCGATTGCCGGTACTGACCTCTAGGCCATCGGCAGATATATTGCCATAATCACTAAGATTTTAAGATAATTTGCCTTCAGTAGGAACACTCATTCAATTAAACAATAGCATGATTTCAATACTCTATACTGTACAAACACGAACGCAAATTCATCTGACCATCTTCGCCCGACGTCTTGTATTTATTGCAGCATGCGAAGCACTCTCTCGAAATGCCTGGAACATTCTCGACAGCTGTACTACTACTACTATTAGTACGCGGCTCTGCTGAATCTACTGAAGCCTTTGTATCTTCCTTCGTGCTTCAAGGACACAGTACTCCGTCTCGCCGCTTCTGGCTTTACTCTTTGGCGCTTTAGTTCTTGTAAATTATAAAACGTACGAAAGAGACCCGCGGTAAATACTGATATTAACTGTTGCGTCTTCAATCCTAGATTTATCCTAGATTTTGTAAAACACAATACAGTTCCAGATTTTGGCATAATCATTATTTCCGTATTCTTTGGTCTGTATGCATTTTCTCTCGTTGGCACTTTGCAGTAGTTAAACTAGTATTAAACGTGTTGGCATATGATTGAGTCTCCAATTACCCGTCAAGCGATCATTGGCTGACGTAGTTTTGCAGGTGAGAACTACCAACACCTCTGAGCAAACAGCTCTACAAAACAAAACTTGCTTTTCCTCGAGTTCGATTTTCTAGCAGTTTTCGAAAGTTCAAGAGGTTTATTCTCCCTTGATATTTAATCAATTCGGCTGAGATCTGGATCACAGTTAGGCAACTCTGTCAACTACAAAACCGTATCTCGGAATTTGCTTAAACTCTGTCATTGTTAAGTTATTGCGATTTAACTAAGAAAACCATTCAGATTTTTAAAGTCTAGCTTTAAGAATTCATAAAAACATTACGAAGTCCTTTAACGGAAAATAGAGACACGGTATTTTAATACAACATGTGATTAACACGTTACTACAAAAATGAGTGTTGTTTTCTGGTGAACAAACCCAACGTGGGAAGACGTGTCATTTTTGACAAAAATAGCCTATTTTCCTTTCTTAAGAAATTCTACCCAAAAAGAGGTACAAAAAGGAAGCTACATCCATTGACCTTTCAGAAAATGTATCAGCGTAAATAGTTTACAAACTTGAGCGCACTAAAAAAAGTCACTCAAAAGTCTCCTTTGATACCTTAATGTTGTAGCAGCGTGTATTTTATGAGTTTTTATTCCGAGAGTTCGAAAGAAAATAAACGATTTTAGAACAGAAGAGACTTTTCCACGTGGTGGAGTCTTAAACATGTTCAAATAAATATAATCTTGAAGCTTTGACTAAAAATGCAATAACATCTTGAAGCTAGAACAGAAATTTTCTGAAGACGGTTTTTGCATTTCTTTTGTATATATAGATTGTCTTTGTTGTATTTTGAATTTTTTGCTAACGATCTACATGTCAATTTGTAATATATGATTAGCATCCTCGGAATGTCGATACCAACTTATCTCTGTGATAATTTTGCCTAAATTTTGATTTCAATAAATTTCAGGAAAAATTTATAAGGACGAGATACTTTTGTTCTTGCGTCTCCACAAAAGTATTCACGAAGTCGTTTTAAAAACGCAGCCCTTCGGGAGGTCCTAATTGAAACGGAATAAATAAAATCAATAAAAGGAATAGTTTACTGCAGTTTCTGTAAAAAATCAGATTATAATTATTTTCATTTCGGTTTGCATCTTTATTTCTTAGGCTCTGCTTTTTGCCTAAACTTGCATAGCAAAAACATTATTTGGAATCACAGCGTACACTAGGTGCAATATAGCAGCCGATGTTGACCGTGATCATAGCATGGTCCGACTTATTTTGCAGAAGGCAATTCAGTTCATGTTTTTAGTATTTTATAGTTTCTTACATTCTGTTAAAGTATAAGTTCATAAACTTAACTAGTGCTGGCTCGAACGCCGGGTTATGGCAAAGAGTTAAGTGAAGCGGCAAATAAAAAGAACTGACCAAATTTTCTTTACCACATCAGTTCGCGCTAAAAGGCCGTTTAAGGAGTTTAAATTTCTGTGTTCTTCATTTGTTTCGTTTTCAGAATGCTGCAAGGAAAATGAATAGTCTTTTATAAAAATATAATTTTGACATGATTCGCCTCACAGCTGAATTTTTTTTGATGAATTTGAGAAATGAAAATGGATATGAGAAATAATCTTCGCAGTTTAATCCCAACTTAAGCAGTTGCAAATATTTGCATGCAAAAAAATGTTTAGGCTTTAACGGGGTTGGAACCCATGACTTCTTTTCACTTGTTTGTCAACTTCACACAGGCCATAAAATCTTCCCTGTTATTTTTTTAAAAATAAATTCTTTAAACCTCCATTTCCATTTTCTGGATTGCTTGTGAAAGCACAATTGTTTCTTTGTTAGGGCGTTGTATGTCAATCGGATAATTTTCATCGAAGACGGTGCATTTGCAGGATTAACGGCGTTACAGATTCTGTAAGTAACATGTCTAAGAATGTCAGCCTAACAACCCCTTCGTTAGAACTATTTTCCTTTATTTATGGTCGTTAGCGGAATATTCAAAATCACTTAGCATTATACCATCATTTCATCGTTTAATTCTACCCTGGACTTCGGTTTTTGTTGTTCAAACATTCGAAGTCAATTCAACAATAACAACATCAGCAACAAAAACAACAACAACAACAAAGCAACATCGATTTACTTACACATTTTACAACTATTTGAGAAATACCATTTATATTGAATAAAGAATTTAGGTGGCTGGGAACCCAAAATATAGATTAACAGACTGCAAATCTGAAAAATATGGAAGCTTATAGATTTGTTTACATGTACATTTTCACTACATCACTATGCCAACAATGCTAAGTTGAGTCAGTGTTACCTGAGCTTATTCCAACTGACTGTAAGCTGTGCCCGAGGTCAAGAATGAACCGCTAATTGCAGCTACCGAAGGTGTCTGTGTTTGATTTGGGTTTGATCTCGTTTTTGTAATTCCACACAAGCAAGCTGTAAGGTTAATTATTACACACACAACCATCTATCTATCTATCCATCCATCCATCCATCCATCCATCCATTCATCCATGCCTCCATCCACTCATCTATCCGTCCGTCCGTCCGTCGGTCGGTCGGTCTGTCTGTCTGTCTGTCTGTCTATCTATCTATCTGTCTATCTTCTTTTCTTTCTGTCTATCTCACGTGGCTTTCAAACTGGTGAGAAGCGGCCACTTTGCTTAGCGACCGCGCTTTATTAACTTAAGTGCATGCCATGTTTACAGCGCCTGTTAATACTTAACCGGGCAGCTCGTGTAAAAGAAGTGTTTAACTCTTTCATACGAAAATAAAGTGATGAAAGATTGAGGGGTAAATAAAACATTTTCGAAATGCCTTAACCTATACGTCATTGCTGAACTGTCAAAAGTTCGGGTACGATGCCTTTGTTATAGGTTTTGGGCAAGAACGTAAGCGAAGGTGTATCATGGCGGACACGCGCTGCGCCTTCATAAATAAAGAAAGTTCCTTTACCATTGTTGCGGTTTCGAACTTTTCCTGATAGTTCTGTAAGAATTTACGTTAAATACATCATGTCCTGTACTGAAACGCTTTATAAGTGACCACGTAGAAATTCATTTTCTGTATTTTCTGAGGCAACTTAATATTACTTATTTCGAGAGAAATCAGAACTATTGATCAACATGAGCGAACCAAACGAAGAGCATATTTCAGCGCTACAACTCTTGTGCCGTGTTTGTGGGGGAAATTGAACAAAGCGAACACTAAATGGGACAGAAGTCAAGTTTGTAAGGAGTTCAGCGAGTTTTTAATGAATCATTGGAAGATAAACGTTGAAAAAGACGAAAGGGAAATTCAACCTCCACGATTTTGTAATCTCTGTTATGCTTCACCGACCCGAGCAGAACCTGTTTTCTGGGAGATTCACGTAGATAGGCAGTGCAGAACATGTTCTTCAGTTACTCAATTAAAACGTGGAGGAAGACCCAAAAAAGCGAAACGTGGTCCCAAAGCAGGATCGGCTAAAAATAAAGATCTGACCGGTGCAAGTGCACAGCCCCTGGTCGACTGTCTCTTAGCCAAAATTAAAACTTGGGTGAAAGTGTCACATCAACAAGGCCTCCGGCTTTTCACGACAACTTCAAAATAAATAGCAATGTGAATGATGAGCACTACTGCTCTGTTTGTAAGAATTTATTAGACAAACCTCTAGAAACATTTTGTGATCACTAATTTTGCTCAGATTGTCTAGGGCTACACTTGAAACAAACAAATTCAGAAACGTTTCCAATGTGTAGAAAAGAAATGAACGAAGACAGTAACGTGAAACTTGCTGGGGCCTTCATGTCCCGTGTGATCGCGCAAGTAGATGTCATCTGCAAAACCTGTAACAGAGTTATCAAATATGATAGCTGTGTTGGCCATGTCTGTGACCCACCTGCAACAAGTGACTGTGACCCCCATCCCCACCCCCACTTATGGCCGATTCCCCTAGCCTTGCTGAAGCAACACAGAAATTACTGGCAGGTGAAATATCACCAGAGATGGACGAATTCGGTAATTTGTACGTTAGGCACCATCTCGACAAGTCAGATGACGGGAAGTCAGCTACATTTCGCCGAAGAAGTGGAGGGAAGGTATGCTCAATCAATATACATTCAAAATGGCGACACCATTGAGACCGAGCTCCTGCCAATAGAACACAATGAGAAAAGAGGGAACAAGGTCGTAACTGTCATTACGGAGACTGCAGTTGCATATGTTGGTAACCTAAAGGATAAAGTTTTATCATTTTTGGATGCCAACTCCAAGTAAGATCTGCTTCATAACTTTAATCAACTTGCTATATTCTTTAAAATGCTAAAATGCTTGAAATCATATCATTTTGTTTTGCACATAAAATAATGAATATTCTTGTATTTTACAGAGCAGGGTTTCTCACATCCCACAATGGCAAGATCTCCGATGACAAGATCTATGTTAAAATAGGAGGGGACCATGGACAGGGGTCAATGGAACTGGAGTTCCAACTTGCCAATGCGGAGAAGCCAAATTCTAGTAAGAAGACAGTAGTTTTCACATTGTATGAAGGAAAGGACACCAGAAACAACCTGAGGACTGTTACCCAAAGATACAAGGAGCAGTTAGAAGAATTAAAGCAAACAAAGTGGCAGTATGCAAAAATACCAGTTTATTAAATTTCAGTTATTTGCTTCAAATTATTATTAATACTGGTCGCTTTCAGCTAAATTGTCAACTTATTACTTTTGATGCTAAAATCCTTTTTAATATCTCAGAAACAAAAGCATCCATCTGTTTCTCTTTGGAGATTACGAGTTCTTGCGTAAGATCATGGGGATTTCTGTAGCAAGTGGTAAGACACATATGCATATATAAAATAAGCATGTTATTATTACTATTATTATTTACTGTTGCTAAATACTATTGGTGGTCTAACAATTTTCAACATCCAGGGCGTCACCCTTGTCTGTGGTGTATGATCCTTGCTTCAGAAATGAACCTGCCAAAGCATCTGCGCTCTCAGGTAACTCCCAGAACACTGGCACATCTCGAACAGAAACTTCGAGAATGGAGAGAGAACACAGGTGGAGATCTGAAGAAGGCAAAGGAATACTACAATGTTATTCACGAGCCACTCATAGAAGTTCCCATTGAGCAGGTAATATTTAATAATATTTATTAAAGCCTAACACTACAAAAAATAATGAGGATGATAATGATATGATAATGACCATCATCATCATAATAATAATGATAATAATAATAACAATAATATAAGTAATAATAGTAAAAACTA
>JANSTQ010035232.1:0-12231 GCA_026167885.1 Bergia puertoricense | reverse complement strand
AGTGTTAAGGAATACCTTCTGTTATTACCTGATCCAGTGTTAAGGAATACCTTCTGTTATTACCTGATCCAGTGTTATAGGAGACATTCTGTTCATAGTTGTTACTTGATCCAGTGTTAAGGAATACCTTCTGTTATTACCTGATCCATTGTTATAGGAGACATTCTGTTTATAGCTATAACCTTATAGTTAGTCAAAGTGCGGTAAAGAACTAGCACACATGGGTTAGTCCCAAGCATTTGTACTTATGCCACTATGTTTCAGAAGAATGCCGATGTGTCATTCAAGAACAACTTAAGAACAACTGAGGCTCAAATTGTCGTAAAAATTAAAAGCAATGTTCCAAAGCCAAAATTAATTTTTTCTTATAAAGGAAACCATGTAGCTGTTACAAACTGGAAGAGCTGTAAGATACATACATAATTTACCTCGTTGCAACTTGTCTCCATAAATTTCCAACCGCAAGCAGGGCAGCTGTTGCCATGTCAAGGGCAAAACTCGCACAAATCTTGTAAATAGTGTTTCTTCAAACATGCTGTAAACCGTGGTGTTGTGATCTACATTGCCAGTGAACACCTACGACAAGAAAATACGACTTTTAAACTTCACATTTTAGTCTCTAAAACTTTACATTTTACTCTCTAGACTTTTAAACTTCACATTTCAACTTTTAAACTTCGCATTTTACTCTCTTCTCCCTCATTGATAAACGTTGTTTAGAATTTGATTCGGAGAAAACAAAAGATTACATCAGGTTTTAAATAGATCGGATACGGGTTTTTAGGGTTAGGATATTTACAAGCAACGTGTTAGAGAAAGATGAAAGCGGAATTCATCTCAGTTCACAACATATTACTAAATTTGTAGTCACAAATGCACTAATAAGTAGATTTCTATGTTGTGTCCGCCGGTAACCCAGCATTCTGAAGTTGTTATTGAGCGATTAAAGTTTCCTCCGTGCCATGCTTTTCCACTGGTGCGGCAATAAACATCTGCCAGTGTAAACTCCGGGAATGAAGAGCAAATGGGGTATTCACATTTTTCCTTGTCCCTTGGATGGGGAATTTGACATAACGTGTCAAGATTCATTCAGCATTTGGATTTTTTGTTGAAAAATGTTCATTGTTCAGCGGCGGATTTAGACTTTTTGAAAGGTGTACAAACTGAAAGAAAGGCCCTTGAGGCACGGAAATTCCATGCAAAATCACTAAAACTATCAGGTTGGAAAATGAAAAGGGAATGCACCGGCCCCCATTACCCTTCCCTTAGATCCGCCACTGTTGTTTGTATTATATTTTCGATAATTTTGTTTTGAAATGATTTTCAGAATGTTTGTTTGTTAAAATTTCACTGGAACAAGACAGTTAAATTGCAAGCTGCAAAGCTGGTTAAGAACTTGAGGATGAAGAACAACAGGTTAAATCAACCGACCTGAGGTCCACTGCTGTTTGTAGCTGACACAAATGTCCAGTTGTCTGAAGGGAATAAGGCGTATTGAACTTTGAATGTTTGCACAAATTGAAAAGCGTCTTTGGGGTTTCCCTGAATGGCTACTGCGCACACTTTACGGACATATCCCAAGTCAACCTGTGGATAAGTGAATATGGCATCAATATTTGAATAAATAGTAAGATGATCGTTTATTCTACTCAACGCAAATGAAGCGACCTAAAAAGAGGAGGACAAAACAACAAGATGAGCCTATGCGGTTTGAACTTTGAGCAATGAGGATATAACAGAAATGGATTGCATTAATAGTTTGAATATTTGGGCGCATGTACATGTACACGCAGACACATACACTTACACAAACACATACACTTACACTTACACACATACACATGCACATACATACACATAAACATACACATACATGCACGTACACATATACATATACATACACATACACATACACATACGCATACGCACACGCCCACACCTAACTACACCTACGCACACACCTACACCTACACCCACACCTAGAGCTACACCTACACCTACACCTACACCTACACACACACACATACACGTACACACACACGTACACCTACACATACAGACACACACACACACATACACATACACATACACACACATACACATACACACACATATACACATACACACACACACACACACATACACATACACATTTACCTGTATGTACTGATTACTGTCTGCCACTTCTGCACACCAAGCCAAGCCTCCGTTGAGTCGAACGTCAGCGGGAGACGTCAAGTTACGACTGGAGGAGGCTGAAATCTGACTGTCTGATATGTTCCCGTTTTCCATTCCAAGAGGTTTGTTAAAACAGTCATTAGTTCCTGAATAGAGGGACAACGGAAGAACTGAATAGTATTATATTTTGGGGCCAACTGCAAATCTCTTGTTAGAGGGTAATGACCAAGGCAGACAAGTAAGCCATGTTTTGTTCTCTTGCGTTATTCATATAAGGAAATAAGCAGTTAATTTGTTAATGCCGAGAGTACTGGATACTATATATATTACGTGACTCACCTTCCACACGGCTGTTCAAACAAACGATCAACGTAACGAGAACCCATTTACTCATCACGCAACATGCTGTTTCGTGAGTCATGACTTGTGGAAGTAATCGGGCCATATGACTAGATGGACTGTATAAACATGGAGTGGAACACAAATGCTATATTAATAGGGACCGGTCATTAATTATGGCAGGAGGGAAGAAAGGGGGAGGGAGGGGGGTTGGGATGGAAGAGAAATTATTTTTTACAAAAGAATCCGTTTTAAAGAGACAATTCAATACTGAACCTGTTCATGAGTCTGAAAACTTGCTTATTTTCAACTTCAAACAGAGGGATGGATCTAGTTTAGTAGAAGTCAAATTGAGAGTAGTAATCTTTCTTAAATCCACCTATTTATATATATACTTCTGTATTGTATTTGTATCTAAGTTGTAAATGAAATTTCTAATTAAATACCGACATATGTAAAAAAGTACCACTGAGTGGTTTGAAAGAAAATTTGATTGATAGATCAATTAGTATTAGTAATCGAATGGTTTGCAATGCAATTCGGGATTTATCAGCACGAATAAATATTTTAAAGACTAACAAAAAATTGAACGAGCGAAGCGAGTTCAATTTGTGGTCTTTGAAGTATTTACGAGTTCTGATAAATCCCGAATTGCACTCCAAACCATTTGATTAATGGTTAATAATATGCATTAATTCAAAACATTTGCCACGTTCTTTGTCACGCGAAAATCGTGACCCGATCATGTGGTGATGTGCGATGTTGCGCATGAACATTAATAATTCCACGTGAAAAAGCTCTAAAACACAGTCAACAAACTTCAAGCTGATGCATTGATAACTAAAGAAGCGAAAGAACTGATGGTGCCTCGACAAAGATCAGTAGTGTTCAAAGTCCCTCGGCTTGGTAAGTTTCAATCTTTTCGTTATATCCAGCCTGTTTTGCCCACGTTCTCCAAACTTTGAGCCAGTTGTTAGTACCGTCACAGTGTTTTTTATTCGTCGCTTTTTCTTTCAAAATTTGATCAAGCTCTCCGTTGCACTCGGCAAACCTGGCCGCCATTTTGTTTGTTTACACCAGTGCAAATTACATGTAATTGCACTGTTTTTGAGTTTGTAATTGCACTGTTTGGGATATACTGACAGGCTCTCAGCCAATCAGATTGCGGTAATTTTGCAATGCATACTATTAATTAATTAATTGAGTAACTAAAACAATGCCATTTCCCACACTTTAATTGAGACCAATTTTTTGCTTCTCATCATCCGACTTCTCGTTCTGTGACCTTCACGCTCTGAAACACGAGGTTTCTTCTTTAAAGTATTTGGCTGATTTTATCGGAAATACGGCTGTTGAACACAAATGCGTGTTTTTCTACAATCGCGGCTTGTCAGCGTTTGCAAAATCCAAATGTGGGTGGTACCCGCACTTGGGGCACATGCTAGAAATTTCTCCTCAGTAGCAAAACAAGCAGGAGTCGCAATAAAACCACAACCAGCACAACTTGAGACAATATCCACCCACTCTCTTTCTTGAAATAGCTCTGTCGATTTAAAATTCAAATAGCTTCCTCCTTTCGATTGAAACAAATTTGAATATTTCAGGTCTTTTAATAGTTTCTACTCTTCCGTTTCAGCATCTTTTTTGGTTGCAACATTTCTTGAAATAACCAACTTTTCAGTCGACAAACCTACTGAAAGTTAAATGCAAAATTGTAAATGCAATTTACGAACTTGCACTGACTGACTTGTATTGATTTATAATATTGCAAGTCAGTTCAATACGTGGCCAAGAGTATATTCTCGTATCATTTGATATGTAGGTAAATTTGTAGCTGTACTCGCTTTTAGATACATCTCATAATGACTAAGCTATAGTTCACCACGGCAAAGTCAACGGCAAATTACTGCCTTTGTGTAAAAATACATCTGAGCATAACCTTATCGGAATCCGACATCATGTAATTATCGGGCCATAAATCGTGATCATACAAGTGACCTCTACGCACCATCAATACTTGAAACATTCATCTGATCACTAACTGGAACTCGAGAAACGGAAAAATTCATGAAAACTTAACTTTGGGGATTACACGTCCATGTTGTATAAAATACCAAGTGTATTGTGATGTTCACATAAAAGAGCAGCTTGCAGTAAACACTGGAATCTCAGTTATCAATACGGATAACGTGCAGAACAGGTGTCTGGTCCAATATCTCAGTTGGTCGATATTTGAATAACCGAGGTTTTATTCAGATAACTATAAAGTAAATAATAAGCCTCACTGCCACTATAAGCAAATTACTTGTTTGGTTATTTGATAGATTTTACAACTAAATACAAAGTTTACCGAGTAAACTTCAAATACAAATTTAAAAATAATGAATTACCCAATATATACTATACTGTGATACTATAGCTAGAAAAAACAAATTGCGCTTGTTTGTCGCAGATCGAAATATTTGGTTAAGCAAATTACCGGCAAGTTTTTCAAGCTAGCAGTTTTCCTAGCGATTGACATATTTTTCCCAAACAAAATAAAAACTTTTTAGTAAACACAACCATGGCGATCTATTTCCCCTAGCTTTAACTTAAGGTTTAAGAGTTTTCTTGAAGCAGCATCACTAGACAAAAACACTGACATAATTTCCAAGTCACTGCCTTCACTCAGTTTTAAAGGTTTATAACTGAAAAAGTTTGAAGACATTTTTTCCGAAACCTACCTTTGTTAACAACTCAATCGCGTTCTACAGGATAGGCGAGTGCAATAGTTCGACTGTCGTTACTTGTCTCTTGACTCCCGTTTGATACTGGACTAAACACTGGACCGGCGAAAGGACAAAAAGTTAATTCAGTCGGGGTGCTATTTTTTTCTTTCGATTGTAACGCAGCTTAAAATTAATCGACTCGACGACGTCAGCAAATCATTGAACCTTTCTGCGACTCATGCACAGCCTCGGGGCATGAGATTTTAACTCCAAACCGTTAGAGACCTAATTCAACATTCAACTTTCAACATTCGCATGGGTTTATTACTGAAAACGCAGTTGAGCACAGCTACTAGAGGTAATCTTCGGGAAATCTTAGTAAGTAAGCTTATGACGATTAAGGAATATCCGCGTAATTCGATACTGACACAAGCGAGGATTTTGTTATACACCACTGTGTATTTTCCAAAGACACTTGTCTACAATATTCTTGTCTAGTTTCATATTATAGAAATTATCTCATAAATGTTATCAAAAGCAAAAAACATTGCAACTTTATATTTGGTAAGGTGTTTCATTTCATTTCGTTACTGTCACACAGTTCTTTAGCAATGAAATCAGTTTTCTCCGAGAGTAATTGATAAGAAAACTTAAAAGCTATATCTCCATGGCAAAAAAATGAAAAACTCGTGGAGAACAGCGGTAGCACTAGCAATTAGTGCAGATATCTTAATCGATTGATGAACTTAGGAGTTTTACCAAGGTTAGCTCATGACCACAATGGTATAAAATGGTAGGGTTTACAAAACAAGTTAGCTTTCAATCTAAAAAAGGAATTGACTAAATAATCCCTCTCTCCACACACACACACGCGTATATACACACACATGTATGTGCTTTCGGTTCGACGTCGTGAGCTGCGTCTTCGTAATTCAGCATCACCAAGCTGCAATGTTGACGATTAGCCACACACACACATTATGTGATTGTCACTGAATCAAAACGTCTGCTATTTGGTGTTATGGACAAGCAGTTATGGGATTTTGGCCAACCAGATAGTGAAGATACGTCAAAAAACAGACCCTTCATATTAACAAAGAAGTACCTGACTTTATTTGTACCATATTCCTTAAAAATATAATCAACCAGTATTCCAAGCCGCACTGATTTCTTACAAAAATTTTGTTTAAGGTTGATTGTATAATAACCAACACCAAAGTCATTTAGAATTTCAATATACAAAAATATAGTAACATAACAAAAACCATCAACTCGCTCTAAACCCTAGTTTTATGAAATATAGAAACTGAACGAGGGGTTTCATCGAAATAGCAACTCGGCTGGCGATAGAAAATTCAACTCAAAGTCAGGTAAGCATTTCTGCATCAGCTGCTCTATTCCAACTGGTCTTCACTGAGGGTCCTGTTTCTGATTATTTGAATGTAAAACGTGTAGTTTTGTACACTTTCTTTGAGGAAATTCTATCTGCGATTAAAACTGTCACCAAGAAAAATTCACAATTAAAACAAACACTCAAAATTATGTCCAGCATCCTTTGCGTTCATCTTGAGTTTCGCGCGGTTGAAAACTTTTGTTAGGTAGAGATTGTAGTCTAAATTAGAATTCCATCCAGGTGATCGGACATTTATCTCGTGCTTTGAGTTAGCCAATCAGCGCACACTTTTACGTCTGCCCAAAAGGTACCATCCCAGAACACGCTACGAGATTGGCAACGATCGCCGTTGTTTTCTCATTTTGCTGGAGAAACAAATTTCGTAAAATGAAATACTAAACAGTCAAGTTCTGATAACTACATTCAACAACGAAGTTGCTTTTTAGTCCATATACAACTTTAGCTTTAAAAATAAAATGTATTTAAACATAACGAGTTTTGGAACTGTTTTAAAATCAACGACTGAAATTTAAAATGGCGGCCATTTTGAGACCATTTTCTGGGATGGTGCCATATGATCAATTCAGTCAGGCGTTCCTAGCACGCAAGAGCTGCAAGCCAGTCTGAGTACTGTTTGTTCAAAACGACCTTTAACCTTTCATGTCTTACTATTACTGTTGAACTACAGCGAGTTAGCTGTATTTTCTTGATTTACTTGAATAAAACAAAACGAAGGAATTAAGAAATCACACATAGTTACGTTGCGTTGTACTTCTAAAGATCTTGATACAATTAAAGCGATAGAACCACTTGACGAAACATTACTTTTTGACAATTTCAACATAAGTAATTAAAACTTGAAAAACCATCACGAAGATTCAAAACTTTGAACATGAAGCTTAAAAAGAATTAAGGTAATCCACAAATACTTGAATTATGGGGTATCTTGCATTGAAAGTATGAAGCACATTTAAATGGAAATATGGAATGCAGGCAAATCAGAGGTTCTAAAGATCAAACCGAGATCAAGTATGTTATGGATTAGAAAAGTAAGCGTGACATACAAGTGTAGTTTTCTACATTAGTTGCATTTGTTTCATTTCATATTGATACTACACAAACTTGACACGATATGTCCATAATGTGCCACAACGTTTTGCCATAAACAAATTTTTATATTCAGCTGTTGAAAAATATTCAAACTTCTCACTTTTCGCCCTACAACTATGCGAAGCTATCTGTATCCAGTGTACCCTCTTTATCACCAGCCGATACCCCAAACATGATGGAGGAATGTTCCTTCTTATCGTCCTCTTCAGAAGCCGCATGGTCAGCCATTGCTGCCGAAGCAGACACTACGGGCAAGTCAATCGAATCTTCCCCGAATGGGATTGTGGGAATATTATACTCTTCAATGGTATTACTCCTGCTTCGCCCAGTTCCTTCTAGAGGATCAGAAAAAGAGTTATCAGTTTTTAAATCGTCTTCTTGTGTCTCTTCAAGATCTCGCAAACTCATTCTAGGCTCAAACGTATTCTGAAACCCAAAGTTATCAATTCTTGGAATATCATCACTTGTAGCTCCACCATCGCGTCCACGCAAACTCAGTTCCGGTTGAAAGCCGAAGTTGTCAATTCTTGGAATATTGTCGTTTTGGTGCTCATCGTCCCGGTCACTCAAACTCATACTTGGTTGGAAACCTTCATTGTCATCGTTATAAAAGCTAGGGATACCGTAGCTTGCGGTTCGAACATCAGCAGGACAATACCCCATTTGAGGCTGACGTCCACGGCTATCACCCCTGCTTCTTGGGATATCATCGAGTGGCTGAAAAGCATCTCGGCCACGTAAACTCGTTTCGGGCTGAAATCCTTCACCACTGTAATTTTTAATTCTTGGAATACTACCATCAGGAACGCTTTCTTCTTCAATTCCAAAAATATTCCTATCGGGTTGAAATCCACTACTGCCATCCGTGTTAAGCTCTGGGTTACAACCTTCAGGAAAAGTTTCGTTTTCGCCACTTGCAGTTAATTCTGGTTCGCTTGCTTCACTTTTCACCTTTTCAACAGTCGGAGCTGCCTGTGTGTCTTCGACAATTCCAGCTCCTTTGTCCTTGTCCATTCCCAGAGCACTGTCGAAGGCTGATTCAGTTTCATACACATCATCATCCGTTTCTGGCAGGTGGAAACCAATTTCTCGAGAATCAGATTCTTCCGAATGATCAGCAGGCTTCTTCCTAGACTTTGAATACGGAAGCTCTCCCGAGTTGTTTTTTTCTGGTGACAGATTACCTAAATTAGTCTCCACCTGGTCACCTGACATTTTAACGTTACCATTTGTTAGTACACAAGGTTTTGCCAAATCATCTTTAGAATTACCGTTTGACTGAAAACCCGCTTTTGTATTGATTTCTCTGGAAGGCTCGTCAAGAATTGGATAGTAAGGCACTTTTTTGGTGCCGGTCTCCGGTTGAAATCCGGAATCTCCCTCTTGGTACTGTTCTTCATTACGTCCAAAATGACTAGTTCGTGGTGGCAGAACAGGGTCATCTTCGAAACCAATTTTTGGAATGTTGTATTCAATTATTGTATCTGTTCTTGACTTTCTATCTTCCAGAGGACTGTTGGTGCTTCCTAATCGGCGGCGACGTTCCACTTTTGTATGTAACCACGTTGTGTTGGCTTCAATGTCATTTTTCAAATCATTTATTTCTTTGGTGTCGTGTGGTCCATCTTCTTTGTGATTTTCGGTGATGACAATCCCTGGTATAGCTGAGTTGACGAGAAGGCTTTGGTCACTTCCGCCGCCCTCGTCGATGGCCTTCAATCCAGCAGCTCTTTTTCGCTTTTGTTTCTGCCGTTTCTGGAGCAGTAGATGTACATTTAAGATGCCAGACACGACTACGAATGCCAGGAGTGGCATCAACACATAGATTGGAATGCAACTAGTCACTTCTGGTTCTAAAATTGAAATAGACTGCTATCAGTTTCATTAGGTTTGGGTACACTGTGAGTGGTGTTTTCAGTGAATGATGTATATCTCTGTTGTTAAATATCGGAACTCTCTAAACCTATATAGAATTGGAAAGCTAATAAAATTCTCTAAACTATGAGTGTTCTCCTCTTTAGTCCTTTATCCTCAGTTTCTCGAGTTCCAACTGGGCAAATTTTCAGCCAGTAATTGAAATTTGTATTTTGAGAGATAAATAACCAAACTCCAGAAACGTGCAAAGGATTTTTGTTGAGCTGGAAGTCTAAAATAACAGTATTACGATCGAGACAAGTGGCATTTTCTTTCGATAACTTAAAAAGTTTTCAAAGTGTGAAAAATCCCCGGCACGTTTTGGACTTTGATTATGAATCTCTCAAAGTGCCAAAA
This sequence comes from Bergia puertoricense, assembly GCA_026167885.1. Classification (NCBI taxonomy): domain Eukaryota; kingdom Metazoa; phylum Cnidaria; class Anthozoa; order Zoantharia; family Parazoanthidae; genus Bergia; species Bergia puertoricense. The sequence continues at coordinate 2,232 of JANSTQ010035232.1, read as the reverse complement.
TTCAAAGTAATTGGCTGAAAATTTGCCCAGTTGGAACTCGAGGAACTGAGCATAAAGGAATGAAAAAAGGTGTTCGGTTTTTGTTCACATTTTCAAATTTTGTAAGCTTCCCATTGATATATAGGTTCATGGAGTGCCTATGTGTAACAACAGAGATGTACACCATTAACTGATGAAAGTCTACAAACACCGCTCAAAGTGTACTGAAACCTTAAGAGAATGGAGAATTTTGAAATGCAATTACTCATGTAAGAATACTGGTAATACAATTCCGTAATATAACATTCTAATCTATAAATTAGTAACTACAGCGTTTGTGCATTCCATCTACCTTCATTCCATGTTGAGTGTTAGACAGGTTTAATTACAACTGTGTTTGAAGCCTACAGCCCTATATATATTAAAAATCTAAAATACGGTGATAAAACATTACAACTATAAATTTCAAAACTTTAAAATGTAACTCGAGTTTCACGCTCGTTGGCGATCATCAGACTAGTGTTTGATTACAGTGAGGCGGTATATGTAAAGAGGATTAAATTATGGAGGCTTATAGTTCGATGCTAAATATTTATTGTATTAAAGAGCTGAACTGTTATCTGAATGCCGACATGCCAATAAGTATTTAGCAACAAACTGTAAGCCTCCATAATTTAATCCTCTTTACATACACTGCCTCACTGTAATCAAACACTTAGTCTGATGATCGCCAACGAGCGTGAAACTCGAGTTACATTTTGAAGTTTTGAAGTTTTATAGCTTTAATGTTTTAACACCGTATTTTAGTTTTTTAATATATTTTAGCTCTGCGCCTGCACTGAGCACTTTTAACTGAGTTAGCTTTTTATATATATACATATACATACATAACCTTTGATTTGTTTCAGCATGCATACTCTGACTATGTACGAATGAAAACTTTTGTTTTCCTTTCCAAGAAATTGTTATTATAGTATTATAGGAAAATTACTGACCGAGCATCTTATTTGGTTTTTCTTAAGAGTTATATTATCTTGTGTTATAACATTAGTTATTGTCATTATTTTAGTTTTAAAATTACACATATCACTTACTAGTTAAACTTAACTTGTGTCCATATGCATGTAACATTCTTGGAATTTTATAAACTAGAAGCATTGTAAAGTGCTTTGAGCAATTATTGGATTGGCGCTATATAAATAAATTATTATTATTATTATTATTATTATTTGGTAAGTTTTAAATAATACATACACTTTGAAAACTACATGTACAGTGTAATTCTAACAGGTAAGACCCACTTCTTGGATCTGTCATTCAAGTTATTATTACTGCTATATTTACTAAAAATTATTTTTCGTCTTATTATTATTATTATTATCATTATTTATATTCATATTATCATAATTATAATTATTGTTATTACTATTATTATTATTACTATAATTATTATATACATGTAGGGTAAATGAGGATAACGGTGTTTAAGGGAAGACACTCGATCCTGGACGAAATTGTTGGGACGATGTGTCGTTTTCCCCCTCTCTTCCTGCTCATCCTCAAATCATTTTTCTATATTTATCGAAAAACAAAGGATATGCCAACAGAGGGCACAACACTGATATGGGGGAGAGGGGGAGGGTAGTTTTTAGAGGTTTAAAAATGTTTTAGCACCACTTGTGCTGGTTATTTTGTTATATGGTAAGAACACCCTCCAAACAAAATATGTTCTTCATAATATGTTTGTCAAAGGGACAGAATTGAAATGCACCCAATTACCACAGACTGTTTTCATTGCTACGTAACCAATGAGAGTGAAACTCTAAAAGGAATTTGATTTTGGGTTTCTGTCCATGCAACAAACCAGATTAACCGGCTGCACATCTGAAGAAAAATATAACTAATTCCACCAATCTTCAGATACACAGAAAACATTTGGTTGTTGGAGCACTGCTGCCCCCAAACACCAAAACAAACAACTCTGTTTGTAATTATTGGACTTGATTGACAGCAGCCAAAAACTGAAACTTCAGGACAGAGAGAAAAGCTGATTGGTTATGTAGTAATGATAACTGTGGAAAATCTACTGAGGCTCAGGGTACGGGTGACGAGGAAGAGAGTGGGGCACTGAAAACTGAATGAAAAAACACAAGTTTTACATAATATCTTTATAAATTTTTCCTGTTTCTATTCTATTCTATAGGTCAGTTTGTTTGGAAGACTTTGTCTTATTCGGGGGGGGGGGGGTGGGGG
>JANSTQ010035121.1:1286-15800 GCA_026167885.1 Bergia puertoricense | reverse complement strand
CACCCTTTAATTTCTGGTTACGCACCCTAACCCACCGCCACGATCTTTTGGTTTGTTGATTATTTTTCTGACCTTGGACGTACAGTGAACCATATAAACAGTCAAACTATACCGTAAACGTGCCCTAACAAGTCCCGTGGTCAAGTATTGAGGTCTAACAGGGTGTAATCTTTCCGTCTCTGGATCTGTTGTCATATAAATGTCTTTTGTTTAAGTTGTCTTCATTAAAAAACTACCAAAGAATGTTAAAATGAGAACGAAAACTTTTTCATTAATACTCAAAATTTGCTTAATTATAAATGCTAATTGGTGATCTTAGACTTAATAATTTAAAACTTTGCAGTGCACACTTGAACGACATTAACATATGTATTATTAACAATGGTACAACTACAAGACGTAATATTGAAACTCGCCAAAGCTCTTTTATTTTCATTTTAATCTCGTTGCCACGGCTTAAGAGCCCTTAAGCCGGCCTAAGAGTCAAGTTGTATCTATTTTAAGTCTTTTCAAACCGCAGTAATTTTATTACTTTTAGAAATTAGAACAATTTAAGTACAGTTTGAGGAAATTGTGCACAAAAAATATTTTAAAAAGGCATAATACTCAATAGTCTTATAAACTAGTTTCAAACTGAAGCTAAATTTCAAAGCACATATGACACGCGTTTACCAGTTCTGTATTTCGTTTGGCACTGTCGCTGAGAAAAATAAACCTCTTTTGTCGAGTTTTCTATTCATGTTTATGGATAATTGTTGTTTACAGCGAAGCATACTTTTGAGCAGGAAATCAAGCGACGCAACCTTTGACCTTCCAAACAGAAATAGAAACAGTTACTGTCATGCTGACAAGTGATTGTTTCGCATGAGTAAAAGTGTGCTTTTATAAAAATTATTTGAATAGAATATATTTAAAACTGATTGAGAAAAAGAACAATATCAATCTAATGAGACAGTTTACAGGGAACGGAAGTGAGTGAGAACCGTAGTCAGCTAAGAAGTTTCATGATTGTGGCACTGATCATTTGGACGAAACTTCGAGCATTTTGAAGACGTCGGCAGGTCGGCGTGTCTCTCTCGTTCAAAAATCATTTATTTCCTTTCAAACGCTAAGATTAAAAACCCATGAAAGACAAAGTAGTTGTAACACAATGTTCTTTCCAAATATTAAAATAACGGGTCCAAAAGATAATTTAAGTTTATGTCAGGGCCTTTTCATTTTCGTCACCGAGAGGTGAGTAGCAGACGCTTGAAGTCAAGGTCTGCAAAATTACGGTTCCTGCTTCACTTCCGTTGACTGTATAATATAAAAGACAATAAGACTAAAAACTCATTGGTTTACCAAAATTATCTTAACTACCTTATTTTATTCATAATAGAACACCTGAAGATGACAACTTAGTCGAAAACGTTTGTGTATTTAAACTTTTAATATTTTACCATTAGTATATTTTACCTTATTTTAAATTTGTGAGTTCAAAAAGCGCGCAAAAACAAACATCTCGTGTATCGGGACAAAAAAAATTTTCTGAGAAGTTTCGGCATGGTTTTGCATAAAGAGTTAAAAAAAATAGGGATCAACGATATTACAAATACTAATCAACATTACTGTACATACACAGAGATGAGTGTATAGCGCATAATAATATATTTTTTAGTTTTTTAGTTGGTTTTTTCCAGTTATTTTGCAACTCAGTTTCGAAGCCCTTGATATAGATAACATTAAAACACGAAAACATTAAAGTTGTCGGCAGAACTATACTTTCAGTCTTTCTAGTACCTTAGTATTCTATCATTCTAATAACATTTTTTTAAAAACGTTTCATTTTTTGTCTTTCCACAGGGCGGCGAAGACGTAAAGGAAGACCTGGTAAGACCCGGCTATTAAAGTTTAGAGAATTTTTGCTTGAGTAGCTTTGTAAGTTTGAGGAGTCTTTATTTTCACGCAGCATATCAAAGTTTAACAAACAAAGATCCAAATGACATCAATGATTGAATAAGTTTTCGCCCTTATTATGAAGAGAGTGTCCTAAATGTCAACATTTTTAAGTGAACACTTTGAGAAACACCTTTCTACAACCGCTTTTTGCAAAAAGTTTTAGATCAAGGTCATGGAAATTTTTGATACAAAAATGACACGAGTTTTCCTTTTTCTTATCCGCTCTAGGACCACCTGGTCCGCCAGGAGAACGAGGCCCCCCTGGACCGAAAGGCGATCGTGGTCCAAGAGGGCGAAATGGTGAACGCGGTGAGATACAATAGAACAACTCAATGGCTCATAGTCCTAGTTAGGTTAACATTTTATATTCAAAAAATGACCCATTCATAGACCCCAAGTGACCCACCACAGACGGGTCCAACGCACATTCTGGGTGACCGTCCGTCACTGTAGAAAAACCCGCATTTGTGCATTTTTAATAAAGCAAGCCACCATTAAAAGAAATTTCGTATTTCAGAAGTTAATGTCATAGAAACTAGTAAAGATGATGAGAAGCAAGAAACTGGTCTCGGTTGACAGAAAATGGCCTTTCAAAGACCCTAAGTTTTAAAACTTCCCGGGGGAGCATGTCCTCAGACCCTCTGGAAGCTTGTACCTATAGCGGTATTCTACTCAGACGACAGTGATCAGTATTGGAGCCGCTAAAACTTGGGGTCAATGCCAATTTATTGCATGGGTCTATTAAGTTATGGATGTATTTTGAACCACAAAAAAATAATGCTTTGTCTTATGTTTCAGGATCGTCTGGAACATTTACTGAGTCTGCACATATCGTTGGCAAAGGAAAACAAATCTCCCCACCCACAGGTAGAAAGAAATGTTAGTGTCATTATTATCAACTAGGGAGTTGGGTCTTATAGATATAATGACAATGATAACGATAATGACAACGACAACGACAACGATAACGATAACGATAATGATGATAATGATAACGATAACGATACTGACAAAGATAGTGATACTGATAGTAATAATGATGATAGTAATAGTGATAATGATGATAGTCATAGTCATAGTAATAATGATAATGACAACGATAATGATAATGATAATGATAATGATAATAACGATAATGATAGTGTTAATGATAATGATAATGATAGTGATAGTGATAATAATGATAATGATAGTGATAACTATACTGACAAAGATAGTGATACTGATAGTAATAATGGCAATGATAATGATAACGATAACGATAATGATAACAATAGTGATAGTGATAGTGATAGTAATAGTAATAATGATAACGATAATGATAGTGTTAATGATAATGATAATAGTCATAGTGATAATAATGATAATGATAATGATAGTGATAACGATACTGACAAAGATAGTGATACTGATAGTAATAATGGCAATGATAATGATAATGATAACGATAACGATACGATAACGATAACGATAATGGTAATGGTAATGGTAATGATAATGATAATAATAATAATAATGGTAGTTATAATGATAATGATAATGATAACGATAACGATAATGATAAAGATAACGGTAATGGTAATGATAATGATAACGATAACGATAATGGTAATAGTAATGATGATGATAATAATAATAATGGTAGTTATAATGATAATGATAATGATAACGATAATGATAAAGATAATGGTAATGGTAATGATAATGGTAATGATAATAATAATTTAATGATAATGATAATGATTACCCATTTACCCCGTAATCCATAGCAAATATGGGTGATGATTCCTTCCGTTTTACTCGAAAAGGGTGAGGTTCAAACCTTACACAAAATTATTTCTTTTTCCACAGCACATCGGCTTACAAACTGGAAGGTGGGTCACAAACAAGGCCGAATGAAGTTCGTTGGTAATAGTTTCCTCGTGGCTGGTGTGCCTGGTTTCTACTTTATCTATAGCCAGATTTACTACTACGACGGGACAACTCATTTCATGGGGCACGGCACTTACATCAACGAGAAAGCTGTAATGCAGAGCATCAGTAGCGTGGTGAACAAGACACGAAAGTACAACACCAATTTTCACGGAGGAGTTTTCCGTCTGAACAAAGGAGATCGAATTTCCGTACGAGTTCCTTTCACTAAAGCAATCTTCATGAAAGAGGATAAGAGTTTCTTTGGAGCATTCCTTGTGCATCCCATAGGAAATACAACTTTTACCGACGGTAACTAGAAACTGAATGTGATCGTCCACGGTTGATTTTCTGTCTGAATATATATATAACAATACGTATTCTTTTCATTATCTTCAAAGAAATTGGATCTTGTACACTTCTGACTTAAAACTGAACTTCAATTAATTAATTGTAAAAAGATGTCCATGTTATGCCACCGACTCTCTCCAATATCAAAGAAACAAAACACAAGAATTTGGATACATTTGAAACCTAACTGCGCACGCGTCAAGAGTAACACCTCGTTTTTCTGTTAATCATTTTTCTGTGAAAGATGTTCTTTTCGTCAAGATGTTTGGAAAAATTCAGAACTTTAAAGCAGCCGCCTTCTAAATTTTATGACTTTCATAAAGTTTTATGAGCTACCTTTCAACGTTGCCACCATGCTGCCACAGACAATTTATTTTTTAAGGGAACCAATTTTAAATTGGTAAATTTTTTATCTTGACTAATTTAGTTAAGCCTAGAAACATAAACTCGATGTATTTAGATCACATTTAACTGAAAATAGTTGGTGGTAAAAATGCAAAACAATTAACTCAGGGGGACAGTAAAAGAGGGGGAAACTTCAAGTTAAAATAGCAGAACTTTAAAAGCAAGCACAAACTTAGGCTAGCAAGAACTAGTTAAATGTTTCTATTGGTTGCTTAGCGCTAGTCCAAACTCTGAGTAGAAACAATCACGAACTTCAATCGATTCGTAAGCTTGATTAGTTATTAATCCAGCTGGTCAGGGGTGGATCCAGGAGAACGGTACCAAAAATTCTGGAAGGAGGGGCAAAAAGGGTACCTGCGCTGCAAAAGTGGTATTTCGTGTTTTTTTTTCAAATGTTTGCAAATTTGACAACAAAAAAGGGGGTGAGAGGGTGGGCTTGTCTCTCTTAGCCCCTCCCCTAAATTCGCCCCTGCCGGCTTATTTGATTATTTCATGAGATCTTTTAAGAAACGCTTAAGTGCTGCTGTGAAAAACAAATAATATCGCACAAAGAATATCATGTACATAGTTATCAGATCACAAAAACGAAAATGCAGAATGATTTGTATATATAAAATAAACATGTAACATTTACTGTTTTCAGTTTGATATGAAATGTTTCCACGAATAGAATACTGATCAGTATCACAGTAAGTAAAACAATGAGAATATATCGATATCAGGACTTGACAAGACCGTCATGGTTTTTGTAAATCAAATATCACGCTTAAAATTAAGTATGAAGACATATAGTTTAGTTTTTGTATGGTGTAGTGAAAAAACAAATGCATTCATTGGGATAGGCCTAGGTTTGTCGGAACCCCTTGCACGCTTTCTTATAAGAACTTTGCAAAAACAATGAGAATCAGATCGCCAAAATTTCAGAACAATTTAAGGACAATGTGAGGCTGTGAAGACTTGGAAAATGTGACTAAAACTCGGAACCATAAGTCAAAAGCTACTGCGAACCCCCGGCGCAGTTTATGCTTTGATTTGATTTTTTTTTCTCTGCTTTAATGCCAACTTCGTTTATTAACGTATTAAAATAAAACTTGGAGTTACTCAGCTCGATTGGCGTTACACTTTAAACATTATCCAGGTGTGTTTCTTTGTTTAATTCCGTTGTAAATGTAACATTCAAAGTGGTAGTAAAGTTCTTCAAGGTCGTCAACTGAAGTGACGTAAGATTTCAAAAATGCAGACGGCAAGTTCAAAAACTTGAATTAAAACTTTAGCCGTGAGCTACTACCAGGCCTCTCGGTGAGGGAAATGAAATGGCCTTAACACGCACTTAAATAATCTTTTAGACCCATTTTTTCGATATATGGAAAAAAACAATGAGTTTTAATTTACTTTGTCTCTCATGGATTATTAATCTAAGCATCTGGAAGGAAATAAACGATTTTTGAACGAGAGAGACGCGGCCACTTGCCGCCATCTTCAAGTTCAAAAACTTGAATTAAAACTTCAACCGTCTGGAGCTATTACCTCTCGGTGAAGGAAATGAAATAGCTTTAACTCGCACTTAAATCATCTTTTAGACCCGTTCTTTCGATATTTGGAAAGAACAATGAGTTGTAATTACTTTGTCTCTCATGGATTTTTAACCTGAGCATTGTAAGGAAGTTAATGATTTTTGAACGAGAGAGATACGACGACTTGTAGCCATCTTCAAAATGTTCAAACAAGTCAGAAGTCTTGAAGTTGAAGGCTGTCACATTCTGAGTATGGTTCTTGCGTCACTTCCGTTGACTGTAAACTTTAGTTCGTGGTCGAGTTCAATTAACGTTATTTCAAAATGCTTATTATAATTTATATATAAAAATAAGAACATTTTAAGAACAATAACAAGTCCAAAATTTCAAAGCGCAGCCAGAAATCAGCTGAAATCGCTATAGAAAACGCGAATCTTTTAGAGTTTTAATATAATTTAAAAGTTTATCTTAACCGTTATTTTTATTTTGTTTTCTTGTTATGTTCACTTGTATGCACGACGCGGCAATCGCATTTAACACTAAATATGCTTTTTAATATACACTCTAACTTCTAGATATTCGATTTATTAAAAACTATTCCAAACCTATTCAGTTAGCCCAGAATACCATGTTATGCAAAGTAAAAATCAATGCGGAATAAGGCTCGGCCTGGTGAACAAAATTTCTTAACTAGAAAGGACAGTTTTTATTTAGTGTGGGGTGAAGGGACAACAGAAATGGAGTCAAAATTATATTAAGTTGCTGGCCAACGGGAAAAAGCTCTGTAAAACTCCCTTTTGAAACGAAATAACGCTTGTTCTCCCTCCCCCTCACACATCCGCACCCTCCCCTCCCCACCCCGGTAAGGTTTCAACTCTCATCGCTCTATCTGTGTTGATCAAAATAGTAAATGATATAAGGAAAATAGGAATGTATGCAATTTTTTCATGATCACGAACGTCATAATTAATTCCGGTTTTGTCCCCAAGAAAAAGCTAGTGGCAGTGGTTTTATAATATATATGCTTAGTAAGCACCTTTGGCAAGAAAACATTTCGCAGCTTAGACTGGCTGGATGACGTGGCTCTGCAAGGTCGTTAAAAGATTCATTCATAGGAATTCCAATTCCGAGCTACACATTACACTTTAGATAATACTAAAAGATTATGTTTATGGCATGAAAAATGCTTAGTGTAGGAACGCGTGCTCCGATTTCCATACAATATCCTGCTCATATCACAGCTACTTACCATGTGCTCTCCATTTTGCCTCTATCTTTTGCTCTCTCCGCTTGGCTAGAATGTCTTCTGTCAGTCCTAACGACAGCAGTAGAACATTTCCGAGTCACTTTCAACTGTTCTTCTTTTGGCAAGCACGAAACCGTCTTCTTCTACCGCATCAACTGACATCTCTAAAAGATATCAATTCTAACGACGCGGAACATCACATGCGCGACAAACTGAGGGGGTTTCCCGAAACCAATCACATGATAAAGTCACTCCCACAAACTTTACACCCGAAACACTTCCGGTCATCCAAACATGTCCTGCAACTTCTTTCAGTTTTTACAACAAAGTTCATACACTCTATTCGTAGTAAAATAGGAAAGCACCTTCAGGCAAGAAGTTGATTTGTTGTTGGTTTTTCCGGTTACATTGTACATTTTATACTGTGCCGGGGCTTCCCCAGGTCGAAGCAGTTAAGTTTCGAAACTAAATTAAACCTTTCAAAGAAATGGTTTTTAATGACCTCTTTCTTAAACATATTTTGACGGAATATGGAAATAATTACTTAAAATTTAGATAGCTATTCATTTTTTACGCGTTTTAACTTTAAGAGATCAAATGGTTTCGAAACAAACTTTTCAAACACTCAAAGAACTTAACTAAAAATTATTAGTATTTTTCAAGCTACTCCTGAGTCAATACGTTAATACTGGTACTTAAACTCTTTACACAGATGGCAAGCGCTAACGAATTGCAAATTTTAACTGTATTCAACAAGCTACATTAAAGTTTCATGTTCTGTCTGGCCGGGCTATATATACAAATATACACCACGGACGGGCATTATGGAAATCGGACGTCATCATTTTTCGCATACTATATTTGCAGTAATGTGTATCTTTCGATACGCGATCTCGGGTTTATTCAAGTGATTAAAAATGCCAGATATGGTTTCCAAAATACAAAAAGCGAATATTTCCTTGCTTTCTACGGCTGTCCCTTCTGAAGAAGGGGAACGTTATATAATTAAAATCTATTGGTATTAATATCAATATTGTTTAATTGTGCTCTTTTCACTGCATCGAAAACATATTGGATCGATTATATAAACGAGGTCTAAATCTTAGCCGGTGTCTAACTATTGTTGATAACACCTTTAAACAAAAGATTAACGCGGGTTAAGATTTAGACTTTGTTGAAATAATCGACCCCTTGACTTCAACAAAAGGTGAAAGTGAAATGTCAGTGACTCTGTGTGAGTGTAGGGGTGTGGGCAGGGTGTGTGTGTGTGTGTTTGTGTGTGTGGCTGTCATTGAATGTCTGTCTTATCTACTTCCACATCTACGTGTCCGTATGAGAATTGAATCCATTTAAGTCAAATGTTTTGATTGGTATGTAAGTGAGTGTATATGTGTGAAGTATTTGTATAAGTGTTTTTCTGTGTGAGATTATGGGAGAACAGAAAGAAACTCTGGGAAGCTGCTCAAGATACTAAAGATATACATATACTATGTTGGCTTTTAAAATAGTATTGACAGTGGTATCAATAAAGAACTTAGTCTTAGGAAGTTACTGTGTGCCCGCATGTGAGTCATATCAAAATCACTGTTTCATATCTTACCGTAAACATACTTGGATACAATATACTCGCTCCAGGCACATTATACACTGCTGTATTCTGCAAAATAAGTTGTGTATCGGAACACAGAAACTTTATCAGGATAAATCTTTACTTCTCACACGCAATTGTGCGTGACTATGCACTGTTGGCAAAGTAGCAATTCACCCCTGTCAGGACGTTTACGAATACGTATTGCCTCGTTAATTATAGACACTTAGATTTCAACAAACATGAATGAGTCTGGAGGGTACCCCTCTAAGTTTTGTTTATCGCTGAGTATTCGCTACTGCTGTCTCATTTCAAGAAGGACATAAATGGCTCAAAGCTCAAGCTTGAGAAAACTGCGTGGTAGTAGGAAAAACTCTTGGCTACGTTTTCTTTTTATCAGAATGTAACTTCGTCCCGTATCTTAATTCTTTCTATATCAGTGAAAGCGGAGAGTTTTCAGTCCCCCTCCTCCAAATTCGAACAGCTAGTCAAATACCTCCCACCAATTTCAAAGTAGTTGAGTGGTCTTTGTGTGTAATTTAACTTCATAATAACACTCCCTGCAACTTTCTGCTACATTGCTGCAAGTACAAATTCATTTTACGCTGTATATCTGGTTGTTGCTGACAAGTCGCCTTCTAAACTCAAGTAAGTGCCGCTTCACGCAGAATTAGTTTGTTTTTCAAAAGCAGTTTTGGCCCAACTTCAGTAGGGAGGGGTGCCAGTGAAATACAATCACTTAAAGTAAACACAAAACTCACCAGACCGGTTTTCCTGCTTGTTAATTGATTTCTTGTCCATTTCGTGATTGTACGCAGGCGCATTAACTGGCAACCCGTAAATGAATATGGCCTGGACGTGCTTGGCTTTCCCTCTCGAGAGCAACACACTTCGCATGAAACACTTGCACCACAATGATTCCGTTTCTAGAAAAGGGCAGTTGAAAGGAAAACGGTTCTAACAGTGCAGCTTTAAGAAACATATGCTCTCACTGGGAAGGCTTTGAATGTTCGTGACATTAGCAGTGAATAGGAATGTAGCGGAAATGAACAGGCTAGCAGTGGCAGGAGAAAAAGATATTGCAGGTTTGTTGCATCTGAAACTCGTTTGAACGTTTGAGTTGCAAAATGAGGTTTACCATAACATGTCAACTGAAATTCATGTCCTCAGTGCACACTTTGTTACCACATTCACTAACAGTACAAGAAGTGAGTGCTGGGGTGATATCAGTTTGGGTGTGAAACTAAGAACACGGGTTAATTTAGGAAAAAAATTGCTGCTATTATTTCGCTTTCGTTTGAAAATATAATAAATTCGTTTAAAGGCTTGCTATTGGTGAAATGCGAATCACATGGGCTGTTATGATTTGTTATGTTCATGCATGTATGATCTAATCCATGTGGGCGGTTTCGAAACCTCAATATTTTAGTTTCTATACCTTTGTTCCTATTGAAAATATCATGCAAGACACTTATGTTTTGTCTTGAGCTTATTACTGTCAATTATACTTTTCATGCTGAAAGTCTTCCTGTCCTCAGACCAAAGTGTAATGTGGTCACATGTATCTTGTTATCTCAAGACAATTCCAGCTCACTGGTTTGCAAGTGTATCAAGACCATCCCCTGTCAAGCCAGCTCGGTGGACTCTAAAACTACACATACAATATGGCATTTCTAGGAAGATAGTGATCAAAATCCTTCTTGAAGCCAGTGCCATTCAGGCAATGGCTCTATCTCTATTGCAAAACTAACTTCAACACAGCAGTTCGATACATGCAAAATATGCAGGCTGTAAGTCTTGATCTGAGAGCTATTTGACCAAAGACTGCAACTGGTGAGTATAACTAAAATACTAGCTTTCCTTTCTGGTCCAGCTCCTTCTCATATGGCATATACTGGCCACTTAGAACTAAGTTTGCTATTCTTTCAGTGGCAAGTTAGGAAAAGCAAAAGGGTTGTAAACAGTTACTGCCTCTCAAAAATTCAGCCATAAGACTTCCATTAGGTTTAGTAACATATTATCCGGTGCGTTCAATTATTAGTTATCATCGAGAATTAGAAATAGCTTGTACTTTGCAAGTACAAGCCTTGAAGAATATCACATCCACCTTAAACAAAATTTGATCCAAACAAAATATCACATGAAACACGAGGTAAACCAACCGTGACCTTGTTTACAGCCCCCTAAGCTTTTGTTCTTTAAAAATATCAACAAGGCATCAATTACACCTGCACAACAAATGTGCTCTGTGAAAATGTCAAACGCAGATAAGTTTCGTGTTGTGGGGTGTTTGTAGTTTTACTGAAAGGTAAAGCCATTTGAATTCCTTCACGTTGAGTGTTCTGTTAGCTCACTAAAGTGTGACATATACAGATGACAATACCAAGCACGAAATGAATTATGGGAACCCCATTTTTAAGCTGCGGACCACTATTGACCTGTTTACGAAGCGAACAAAGCCAGCAAAGCACGGAGTTAAGTGGCTTTGACAAACTGTGCCAAGAACAGCTTAGTAACCAGGAGAAATTTATTGAGTTCCTTACATGCCTGGACGTCTGAAATATAAGCTTCTGTTAAACGGGACAACCTTTTTGAAAGGACTTAATGCATAATTGCGAGTTACGAGTGATGTTCAAAGTTTTAACGCCTTTTGATTAAGATATTTACTGATAAATGAGTCAAGAAACGACTTGCAGTCTATCTTGACTAAGCATGGATTTTCCAAGTATCAGTTTGCTTCTTATTAGTTGGAAATTAATCTAAACGTACTGTTGATAACCAAATGATAAGAAAACAATGTGAATTTAATGTATATAAGAAAACAAATTGGATATCTAGCACATCAGATGGTAAAAATAATGCAGTTAGCTAGGCAATGGAACTGAATTTCCAACTTTGTTGTTCTTGTAAACAATGTTTCGCCTAACCAAACTTAAGTCAACTTTACTCAACTTCATTAACATATTGCTTAGATATAACTGCTTTTAAACTCGTAAGGCGTATGAAATATGCAGAACTGATTACTGTTATCAGATGTTTAGCTGGTTATCAGGACCGACTGCATGCTTTCAATTCCATTCCACACCAATCATTAACCCCTTGCAGTTGTGACAATGTGTCCCTAAGATTAACCCCAATGTTCTGCATTGGAGACAGTGACCTGGTTAGGTACGTCGCTGACATTCATTATATAGCAATTTTTTCCTATAAAACAAAATCGCAAATAAAAACATATAGTAACATTGCTGTTATTAATAAATCAAAATTTCAAACTGTCAAAAATAGTGTGCAAAGAAGGAGAAAAATACATTTGGAATGCAACATCTTCTTATAGTTAGTCTCAATTACTACAATTATCCACGAGAGCATTATCAACGAAGAGAGAAATGATAATGACTTTATAATAACTCTATTTATAGTACTAATGATAATAATAAAAGTGGTATTGACATTAGTAACAAAACAAATAAAGTAACAAGTTAATGAGAAAACGTGCCACACGCTAAAAGTTTACCTTCTAAGACACTCAACAGTCAACGGAAATGAACTGAAAAGTAATACTTTTTTGAAAGAGCTTCTTTTTTATAATCATCCTTAAATAACTAAATTTTTGGCAATGGAATCTTCATTGCAGCTAAAGTTTTATATCTTTAGGAATCAAGGACTGATCTTTAACAAATATCATGTAAATTTGATTCAAAACTGATAATAAAAAAAAATCACTTTCGGGACGCACTTTATTACCCTGAAAATTTCTCCTTTTTATTTTGGAGCCTTGATTTATGTTTCTAAACGTTGACGTTTTCGTTAAAACTTCAATGGGACAGCAAAGTGTATTGTGTATCATAACACATTTCTGCGCAGCAAACTCTCATCATGTATCTTGGTTCTTTTCAGCCTCATGACACACAACAAATGGGCTTGTCCGGGCCACGCGCTCCGATGTGCTGCCACGTGATCGCCCACTCTCTAGTTCCGGGAAAAAAGACCGCTTCAGCAACTTAAGTTCCGGGAATGCTGAGTCGTTTACGTATACAAAGTACCTGGTTATGGAAAAACTGTATAGTAACTTCAGTTGCATTGCCATTGTCCAGTGAAAAACTAAGTTAACACGCAGATTCCTATGCTTTTCGTAAAAAAAGGCAAAATGCTACATTTTGACCTCTTTAAAAGGAATACGATTGAAAGGTAAATACCGGCACTACAAGATACATGCTACACTCCATCAAAACATAAGCTTGTTGTGGAAGAACTGTCCTACTCATTATCGATCACAAAAGTCAACTGAAATCACTGCCTACCATTAGTTCACAGGAGAGTCTTACCTGTCCGTTTCAACTTGTCGATACGTCGTTGTTCTTTGCTTCATTCGCTGGACAAGATAATTTGGCATCGTTGCCAAGATATCGATGTGTGTCCCTCAAACAGTTCCTTTTGGAGAACTATATTTGCATTGGATGACTTCCGTGTTGTTAATACCTGTTCTCCTCAGACCTGGTGGCAGGTACGTTAAAGACTTCCATTTTGGAAAAAATAATTAATGCAATCATTTCATATCTGTAGTACAACATAAAACATTTACTAAGTTTCAAGCTACCTCACTACTTAACCTTATTCTTAGAGTTAGGACCCAAATCCTATCCCAATACCTAACCTTAGAGCCAATGGATTTTCTGACTCAACACAAAAACAACTCTTTTAAGCAAATGTTGCGACCTTTATTAATCCGAGCTATTTATTTTTTAATGTACTGAAACGTCCTAATCGCCATGATAGCTCCTAGTATTTTCCTTAGAGGTTCATTTATGCTTGATGGCTTGGAGAAAATGAACCAACAGGAATCTGTTGAGTTTCTAAGAATAGTTATCTTACGTTTAAGATCATTAAAACCAGGTATACTTAAATTTTGATCAAATCCATGAAAAACTTAAATCACCTCTAAACTTTTGGCGTTGGCAGACAACATAGACATTTATATAATGGTTGTTAAAATTGGTTTAAATGTTTAGTTAAATCAAAAACTTTCCAAATTGTTCTGTTTATCACATCAAAATATTCCAAATGCAATATTAACAATATTTATATACATATGAAATGATATTCGATATAAACCACATCCGATATAACACTCTATACATGACACATACAATCGGTTTTTGAAATGTATAGGCAAAATTTTCTGTACGTTTACAATAAAGAGTATGGTAAAAATAACTTTGTAAGAGTAATATAGCTTTATAAGCATTATGAATTACATAACTACATACGAAGCTTTATTAAAACAGAACATTAAACTAAAGAAGACATCACAACATCACAACACAATACAACACAACACAGCACAGCACAGCACAGTACATCACATCACAGCCTAGCAACACAACACAGGACGTCACAGTACAACACAACACAACACAGCACAGCACAGCATAACACAATACAATACAACACAACATAACACAACACAACACAGCACAGCACATAACATCACAGCCTAGCAACACAACACAGGACGTCACAGTACAACACAACACAACACAGCACAGCACAGCATAACACAA
>JANSTQ010035011.1:0-15804 GCA_026167885.1 Bergia puertoricense | reverse complement strand
TTTCCTTTTACCTTATACTTGTACTTCCTTTTACCCTATACTTGTACTTTCTTTTACCCTATACTTGTACTTCCTTTTACCCTATACTTGTACTTCCTTTTACCCTATACTTGTATTTCCTTTTACCCTATACTTGTATTTCCTTTTACCCTATACTTGTACTTCCTTTAACCTTATACTTGTACTTTCTTTTACCTTATACTTGTACTTCCTTTAACCTTATACTTGTACTTCCTTTTACCCTATACTTGTATTTCCTTTTACCTTATACTTGTGTTTGCTTTTATTCTGTACTTGCAGGAATGCCTTGGAGGAATGCGTTGAAGTACGAAAGAAAGTCATGTTTCATTAAGCTCTGTGTGTAAGATTTCAATGAAAGAGTAACTGTTTTCTCGGTTCAGGGAAGCTTGTGCTTAAAGGAAATCTTTCACGGCCGAATCAGTTGAATTGATCATTTTAGGTATTTTTCCAAAACGTTTTAATGAAAATATCTTAATTAAGTAAAAAGACAATGATCAATCACTTCTGCCACGGTTTTATGCATTTTATAGTGATTTATCACTTTGTGCCCTGCCCGGAATATAAAAACTGATAACTACAATCCAGCTTAATCGCCATGAACCTCTTGAAAATCTTAGATTGGTATCTGAACAGTATCTCTTTAGAGATTGTTTGTACAGATGTAGAGGAAAAAGAATATGTTTGTCCAAGCAAATTTTACATCACCCCTTCCGCAAAAGCTATGGTACGTCCCGTATTATTAGGTAGATCAGTCGCTTATTAAAATGAAAAAATCTTATTCAAGATGGAGTTAAATGGTTTTGAATTAGAACAAGATGTTTTGCAAAGTGCTGTGTTAGTTTTAAACAGTATACGTACCACGGTGCTTTTGTTCTTGGCGTGCTCGTTCGGATCCTGGAAGATAGAAGCAGTTTTAGCACATTTTATAAACATTCCTGATGAAAGGAACTTTAAAAGATTTATCCTGTTCAAAATGCAGTTTATTGATTCTGGTTTAGACAGCATACGTACCAAGGTGCTGTTGGTCTTGGATTGCTCATTCGAATCCTGGAACAATAAAAGCAGTTTTAGTACATTATAAAAACATTCTAAATGAAAAGGACTCAAGAGTTTCTCAGGACTCAGAAAGTCATGAAATACAGACCAAAAAATACCATTGTTAAAATATATGAAAGGTAATTAAGAAATTGAAACTGGGTTAAAGAAAGGAAGTGTTAAGGAAAATATAGATGGAAACTGAGTGGAAACTAAAGTCAATTTTTGAAAGAGATGTTTTTCGTACTCAACAAAACAGAACAGTAATAAACCCGTGCTTAAGCACAATAATTACATCAAAGGTTGAAATGCTTAGGCTCAAATTTTGGCTTTTCTGGAAGTCGAGCTATGTTTTGAAAATAAAATAGGAAAAACCAAAAGTTTATAATCTTTAGATTCATTCATGTAATTAGAAAACTATCTATAACTGGTCGTATTTTATCAAAATGCAGCTTTAAATGTTTAAAGTGGTTTTATGTTTTTCATATGGCTTTGGAATTTTTGGAGGTTCATAGTTTTTAACCAAACAGCGTAAATTATTGTATGTCATTCTGAAACATATCTTTATAAATAACTTGGCGATAAATCGTCGGTAACTTGTATACCATCTTAGCAAGTCGTTTTGTGTAAATTTGAACTGCACAAAAGACCACAATTTCTTTCTCAAAAATAAACTCAAAAACAGAAACTGATTATCAGTAGGTTTCGTAAAACATGCTCAATTCTATAATGGGCCACTTTCGATATATTAAAATTCAGTCTCAAACAATAGACATCAACACGAAGTTCTGGGGAATAAAATATAGAGTTCATATGTTTTATTCCCCAGAGCCCCGCGTCGATGTCTATTGCAGGCAGGGGGAGGGTGCAAAGGGTGCATACGCACTCCTCTCCCCCCCCCCCTCCGGGGCAAAAAAAGTCCGCTTGAGAGGACTTAATTCCGTTAACAAAATGTGAATTTATGAGAAAAACAGAGACGAACTGCCTTTTTTCTTCTTTTGATCACTCCACATTCTCTTTTTTCACCATGAAAACACACGAAATGCAGTCCAAGACAAACCGAGTTTTTTTCAAATTTTAACTGGGGGAGATTGCCCCCTGACCCACCAAGAAGTTTCCACCTTCACTGCTCACACACACCTCCCCACGAAAAATCCTTGCTACGCGCTTGTATTGTTTGACACTGAATTTTAATATATCGAAATTGGCCTATTGGCTCTATTAAATCCCATGAAATATGCTAGGACGTGTCATTACGAAGTATCAAGTATCATATGTCAAATCTAGTTTTTATTAGATATCATTTGCTATTATTATAATTTTTTTTTATCAATGAGTAGAATTATCTAACTTAAGATACCACTATATAACGTTATGCGTGTTAGGAGCTGATTACCAATTTCCTGTTTGTTTCGGTATCGACGAAATCAACAGCTTGACTGAGGACTCCCATGATACCCTTGACTGCTGCTTTAATCTCCTCGGGTGCAAGGCCTTGTTGTGCTTGTTGATTAATAATTGTACTCATCTCCTCCGTCATACTGATAGACTTATTCTGTGAAAAAAACGCTACTTTTGCGATTTGTATTTAAAAAGTATAAAGTAATTTTGAAATACATCCTATTCACTTATGAAACTTGGAGAATCAAATAAACAAGACAATTTTTTAAGAGACAGACTGTCGAGATACCTTTAAAAATAAATGTGACAGTCCAATTTTAATAAAGACGTTTATCGTTTTATTGTACTGCTTTTCTTCGGAAATGAATCTAAACACTATGAAAATTGTTTTTGCACACTTTCACAACGACTTCGTAGTGGAAAGATGCTTTTCTTTTAACATAATCTATCTAAAGAGCAACGCAAAATTATTTTTACCTTAAAGCTAAAGTGTTTAGAAAGTTTTCCTGAGGGTACAGAAAAAAAACGTTTTATGGGAACCTGGGGTAGCTTAAATTGGCTTTTATGTACGATGTATGTACAGGGTATCCGAGGAATATTTAGGGTTTTAAGTTACAATAAATTATAAAAGGTGCCTAGTGAATCTCCAAAGAAGAAAACGGAAAACACTTAAACCACTCCATCTAGAAATACAGATGTTCACAATAAAATCTTACGTTTAATAGGGATGGGTTTAACGCTACGCCTACTTCAATGCGTATGTCTTTTAATGTTCTGTTTAAAACTAAAAAAAGCTATGCCAGTGTAAACCGTTCGAGCTACCACAATGTCTAACTGTTTAGAACAAGATGGCGGACGCCGTATTAGTCCCGGATGAAATGATCGCTGATCTGTCTGAATAACTTATGTAAGTGTCTATATCTCGGGGAAGTTTAAAAATGACCCTTTGCATAAAGCCTATTTCCGACACGACACTTATAAAGGTCTAAGTTAGGGTGATTTTTATACGCAAGTTTTTACTGTTTTAAGAACATCAGTTTCATTTTTTATTTATTTGATTTGATTAAAAATTTGCCAATGGCAGGAGATTTTCAGCAAGAGCACGCGAAGTTCCTTCGTAAGTTGTTTCACTCAACACAAGCGCTAAACAATTAATTGTTGCATAAGTATATGAAATTACAACAACAATATGTAGGTAGATTACAACTAAAAGACGACAAAGAGTCAGCAGAGTTTACAATGTCACGGATACCGTTCTATAAATTAGCTACCAAATAAAAAAGGTATTGTGAAATGGAGAAGTCCTGGTATATTGGTTATTTAGATAAAGGGCAGTTTCACCACGGCGAGAGCGTGTAAACCTTGGCATTGTGTCGGACAATCAAATGTAACTACAAACCTGGGAAGATTGCGTGACTTCAGATGTTACTTGCGCGAGGGAAGATAAGATCAAAGAGCTTTGCTCAACATCCTTGGCAGTCAACATATCCACATTAGAGATGATGCCGATCGTATTTTCTCTGAGCTGTGAAGCAAGAAACGAACAATAACAGATGTCAACGTTGTTTTCCACAAGCATGAAATTCGGCAAAATTTCATCAATCGAGGTGTATGCACTTTGGAATAGTAACCAATAGGAAGACAGAAAAAAAAATCACAAGCAAATTTTCTTCAATAAGAAAACAGATCTTTAACCTTTTCACTCCAACACCGTGTTGACCAACATCTACCTTCTATTCACAGTATCAATATAAGAAGAAATGATTGCTTATGAGAATAAGAAAACTATTCATCCACTCTGAATTGTAAATTAATTGGAAAATTCTCCCAACACTTTTTGGAGCGAAAGGATCATGTGCTGTCAGTATTTAAAGGACCTGAACACCTCAACAAATGCCCGTTGCTATGGGTACAAAGATACCTTGGGTGTGCAGGACTTTTTGAGCAGGTAGAGCATGACCGTTTGGACACACCCATTTTGTTATCGTGTTGGCGTCATGCATGGTGTCTTATGGCACAAACTGTAAAGGAAAACAGGGCCTTCTACAGGCGCAAATTAGAAACAAATAATGCTTGAATGACGTTTGTATAGGAAACACCACCGCTAGAGACAAATAAATAAAAAATGCCACGAGTATTTAATGAAGATTGTGTAATATCACAAGTGTGAAGCGTGAGTAGTATTTGTTTCTTTCGAATTCATCACATCCACGTAGCATTTCTCATTACAGTCCACGAACTTTACGTGAGAACCATAATTAGAAGAGTTTTGTTGTAGATTTATTTCAAAATTGCAGACGGCAAGTTCAAAACCTTGAAATACAACTTCAACCGTCTGCTAATACCTGTCGGCGAAGAAAATGAAAAAGCTAGCGCTCTATTTTGCACTTAAATCATCTTTTTAAACCACTATTTCGTGGAAACCTTCGACAAAGTTTGCAAATATTTTAGAGTAATTCAACAATTTTTGGAAAGTCTTCGTAAATTTTTTGCACGCTTGATTCGCCAGCAAAATGGCGAAAGTGCACGCGTAACAGAAAAAATGAATAACCGTAGACATAGGTTTCCCAGGTCCCTTAGCTCTTTGAACAGAACTATCGGTTTTTTATTACCAATATACAGACTAAGACGATAAGGGAGTTTTATTTGAGAACAATAGTGTTTCTTAACTGAGAATCTCTTTAAGGACTATACGAAAGTCTACAGACTTTCAATGATTATATCGCTAACCGTTTTTCGTTCCTCACTGCCCGTCTCGGCAGTGCGTAAGTTTAAAACGTCCGCAACAACCAGCATGGTCCGTTTCGCCTGCTGGATATTTCCCGCAGCCAGCATCTCCTTCATCTCTCCATTCACAATATTGTCCAGTTGTCTCACAGAAACATTCTTTGGCTTGACCTGTGCACGCAATGTATTTTTAATTGCACACTTCTTATTTGTTGTTTCATAAATACAGGATTACATGTAAGACACACACACACACACACACACCAATAAACTTATATCTGCTCAAGTCATACTCATAGATTGCTCATTTACTAGTTAAGTTGTTGGTTTCAAGCTGCGTCGCTGTTGAGGGGTGTAGCTTTTATTTGAGGGGGTGCTTGGGGTCAAGTTGAGGACTAAATTCCAGTAGATATACATATACGTACAACTGTGGTACTAAGAACACACGTAGATGTACATAGTAGTTGAGCATTTCTTTCGAATGGGATACCGTGGAATATGCAACGCGTCACCTTATTTTCTGCATACACACGAGCCTTTACCAGTTTAGGCGAGTGTGTATACCAAGAAAAAATAAGTAGCAAGTGACATGTTCCACGGTACCCGACGAGAAAGCATTTGCATAACCACTTTATTCTATTCTCCGACAACAAGAAAAAACAACTACAAAATGAAGCAAGAAGTGTCGGATAAGCTATGTTACAGTTGGTGCTGAAGTCGAACGCACGAGTACTGTAGCTAATTCGTTTGCAGCTGCTATATTTGTAAAATTTTTCTCACTTTTCTGTAAGAAACACTCACGGCGACAGGATCGCACGAGTACAGCTTTGGAGCCAATTCGGCTGGAGTGCGCAAGCAGAGTGGAATATCACCCGTTGGACACCACCCTTTGGACATCACCCGTTGAATACTACCCGTTCAATACTGCATAATATACAACGGCTTTCCAGGTCTCTGATTGGCTCAATTTTTTAAGGCATGGGATAAATGCATTTACGAACTCACCGTTATCGTATTTCTATGCTCGCTCACTGCACCAAACACGTCGGCTACTCGGAGTACGATGTCGATTGTGTAGTTATTTTCTTTTTCTCCGCTTGGTAGGGTAACATTTGAAACTTTATCAGATTTTCCGAATCCCAGCAGTAACAACTGATCCTGTCCAGTTCCGTACAAAAATTCAAATGTTAGTGGCTTGTCATCGTCTTCCGCTCCCACACACTTGATCTCAAACTTATCCATTGCTTCACCTGAAGTCGGAAGGACATTTACTCTGGCATTCGTCGGTGGTGCGTTTGTTTTTCTTTTAAATGCAGATCTGCCTCTGCTGCCACGAAGGCTTCCTTCCAGGATAACGGTATACGTTCTCCCTGGAGTTGTAAAAGTATTTTGTTTGATAACAAGAATTTGAGATTTCAGGCTGGTAGCGACTTTCTGTTCGAAGTTAGTACAATTTTTACATTTCCATTCATATGTAATGTCGTCTCCCGGTTTACACGACAGACAATGTGCCTCTAGAGTCATCTTGGTCGATGGATTGATCTTCTCTCCACAGTTTAGCTTACACCTATAACACACATGTAAAACAATAACTTTTAATCTCTTAAATCGTTATTATATGTGTTGAAGATCATATTAAGCACTTTGGTCCCTAAAGTCTTAAATCGAAGTTCTCACTGAATGGATGATGGCCAGAAAAAGACATTTGAAAATATGTCTTAAACGGACATAACTTATTTTCAAAACATGAATTTTCAAGATATAAGTAAACAGAAAACTTTTTTTCGTATTTTAAACAGTTGCTCGTAATTTGTGGGGGTTAATTTTGTTTTTTATGTCTGATTCAAGATAATTACTACCGTCCCTTTGTCGCCATGTTTGTGGTAAGTATCATACCATTATCTAATTATCTTTTTTAAACATGTCCTTCTTGTATGCTGGATTGCTAAAGTTTGTTGCGACTGATGAGATGACAGATATTAAAACATAACTTGAATTTTATACGCATCTTCCAAAATCACATAGAAATTTTGTTTGAATAGAAACAAAAAGCGTGCTAGTATAAAAAATTATTTTCCTGCTAATATATAGGGTTTCGAAACGCCTAACTGGAACGGTGATTCAAAAGGTAAGCAAACATGACAGACTTACTAATTTTTACTATTATTCTCTTTTATAATACAAATACAGAGCCATTCTAACATTTGAAACGTACCCTCACCTTATAGCGATAACAGGTGGTTCTCCTGGGGTAATCTCAATAGTCTGTGCAAACGACTGGGAACGACTGTCTTTAATAACCAGAAGCTTAAAGACGCACCTTTTTCCAGCCACTATATCTGTCGTATTAATCTCGAATTTGGATGCATTTTTGTTTATGTATCCCAGTTTACCGCTTTTATCAAAACAACCGCGGTTAAACTTCTTTTGGTTCTTAGGAACCTTGCCAATCGATTCGAGCGCCTGTTCTTTTGAATCTGGAAATGTTATGTCTGCACTACTTTCGTCCTTACAGAACCAATAGAATCTAAGCCCTTTGTTAGATGTTGTTTCAGAAGCAATATCAGGATCATACGACAAGCTTCCGTCAATTTCAACAATTGTTCCGTTTCCAACCGCTCTCTCACTGCTACCAGCGATATTTGCAACTAGCTCCGATTTCACTACTTCGAAGAACGATTTCTCAGTGGTCACAATTCCTTTTACTCGAGTCATATTGAGCTTGAATTTGAGAATGTAGCAACCATAATCCAAATAATGCTTCGGAATAAGCAGCCCTGGGGTATTAGTCTGTACATCTTTCAACGCTTTTTTACTTATCGTATCGCCTCCATCACATGTTATATTTGTTAATTCCCACGTAAATTGCGTTTCAAGACTGACTTCACACTTAAGTTCGTTATAAGTCTGGACTTCAATTTGCCGGGATTTAGGAATACTAGTTTTCCCAGACAGGGACTTCGAAAGACCCAAGATTTCTACCTTAGGAAAGAAGCATGGTTTTTCTGTCACTATGGCTGCGTGCTCTTTAATTTGTTGAGATATGAAATTCGTAGCATTGACATCGGTAAAATACATATCGTGATTGGTGTAGTTGTGCTGAAAGTCAATTTGCGATCCGGTGAAATGATGACTATTGTTACCACAATTCATTACACCAGGTCGATGGTACACCAGGCTATTTGAATCCCCAAGGTAGAATCGAAAGCAAGAATTATTGCCAACTTGTTGCAGTTTCAAAGTAAAATGCATGTTCTTTCCTAACGCAACAGGTTGATCATTTGTGAAACTCTCGATTTTAATGGGAAAATCCAGAGTGACAGAAGTATTATATGTCTGCTGACTAACAAGATTATAAATTCTAACCGCAACAATGAATTGGTTGCTGGAATTGTATAAGTGATTCTGTGTGCTGTTGGAGTTTTTTACTTGCTTCCCATCACCAAAATCCCAGTCAAACATGACGTCTGTGCCAGAGGATGTACTGGCTTCGAAAAGGATTGGATATCCCATCTCAAAATGGTCGCTTTTGGGTCCTTTTCCTCTTGTCCCGTTGTTAATGCCTCCGGTGTGCTTACTCAAGATGTATGGATTTTTCACATCAATTTGAGCAATGACAGTAGTTTTTACTTCAAAGCTGCTGACAAGATTTGTTGCGTTAAGAGTTATCTTAAACGTGCCTGGTCTTGAGTATTCGTGTTTAGCAATGAATACAACGAAGAGCTTCTCCGGTGAAGAAACATTGAAGTGTTCCTCATGACCATCTCCGTAGTTTATTGTCACTTCTGTGTTTGTTCCTTGAAGTAGCCGCCACGGTATGCTTATGGTCTTGTTAACGGAAGCTGGAGGAATACGTCTGGTGAAATTCAGTCCTTTGATGAGATCTTCGACCATAATATTTTCGCATGCAATCCTCAGAGAGCTTATTTTGTTATTTGCACGAAAGTCTACTCGGTAACTTCCCGCCCTTCTGAACGTGTAACTGGTGTTATGAGTGGTCTCAAGAGATCCTCCATCGCTGAAGCTCCATCGGTAATGTGGATTAGTTCCAGGGTGAGGAAAAACCAAAAGCTGAAGACTGTCGTTGGTAGCAACTACTTTGTCATAATGAATGCTCACATTCCTAACAGGTGCCTCGACGGAAAGATTCCCTCGAAGAGTAAGATTCCTGAGAAGATTGAATGCTCTCACTTGGAGATCGTATACTCCAGGTTCATTATAACTAACGTTTTGTACAATGATAAATAGGGAGTTTTCGATACTTTCGGTGACAATTTTGCCACTAACACCGGGTTTCAAATTGTACACGAATGTTACGTTAGAACCCCCATCCAGAATCCAGACAATCATTTTTGTTGTGCCATTCACGATGGGCTTCAAATTGTTTCGATGAAAATAAAAATCCCCCAGGTCCTCTTGCACGATAAACGAACCACACCGAGTAGAAGCGACAGACACTTTGTTCATGGCCACTACTGTGATATTGTAGGTACCGGTTTTATTGTAGATGTGAGAACTATAAAGCTCTGTAGTGGTCATGTTCCTCCCATCACCGAAATCAACTGTGTATATAATGTTGGAACCGGCAACTGGTCGGAAAGTCAAGTTGAATTTTCTATTTGTAGCTAGTATTTTGCTTCCAACACTGAAATCAATGTCAGTGATTGGATCTTGTACTGACACGTTAACCTTGTGCTCAATTATTGTCGATTTAAATGGACTGCTTAACAAAACCACAATGTGCTTCAGTCCAGATGTAGTGAAGTTATGACGGGTAATGGCAATCGAGGGCACGTGATAAAAAAGTTTGACTGCGAGCTCATACGGCAGTACTTTTACGTTAGGGTTCGCAGTAATGTCACATTCCAGGGAAGAAATATTGAAAGATCCTGGGGAGTATAGCACTGAATTCCCAGCGGAACTGGTGCCGATTATAGCACCAGTCCTCTCATCTGGAATTCTTAATGCTATCACATCATTAACTTTCACATTAATTTTAAAGTGGATGAGAACACTTCCAGTATAAACATCAGCAAGATGGCTGCCGATACGAGTGTAGGTGCAACTATTATCTGATATTACCTTCTGGCTGGTAAAATAACCAGTGTCGTTGTTAATGCAAGAGCCTGCACCGAAACTAAAAACGTGACTGTCTGAGCATGTGAAGGTATTCGCATGACTGTTGCTGCAGTTGTCCTTGGACAAACACGTCTTAAAGAAGGGACAGTAAGTGTGCTCAGATTGCTTGCACGTCGGGCGATAAACCTTTTAAATGGATAGCAAAAGAATGTAGTGAGTACAAGAAAAACGCTACGCAAATGGTAAATGAAGATGTCACATTTTCTTACAGTCAAGTAACTGCTTAACCCTACCAAGGCTGAGCTTTTTCATCCTCAATCAGGCCGGGGGGCCACTATGCCTCCCCCCACTTTAACTTCCTTACTATAAATAGTAACAAAATGATAATTGGTAGACTAGTTAACTAATCCATGATGAACAATTTGTAATTAGATATTTTAATTATGATGTCATATGACGTCACAAAGACGCCATCTTGGATTTCATTGGCAACTATCTTGTAATTTTAGTGACGTCATAATATCGACTTAATATTGATTTTAAATTAATTAAAAACACCAGAATTGGTCATATCTAAGCTAAATCTATACTTTCTATGCAAAAAAATCCGACTTAAATTAAATTTTCAGAAAACAATTACTTTTTTTACAAAAGTGTCAATCAAACACATGGTTACCATGACAACATAGTTGCCCAAATTGCTGTGAATGCCATATTATATTGTACCCTGACAAATATTTGGAAAAGTCAAAAACTCTCATGTTGATAGCATTTTCCGTTTAGAAATGGCAAAACAAAATGTCCTTGGGCAGGGGGGTACTATGCCCCCCAGCTTGGATAGAGTTAAGGTAAATTAGATCATGACATTGTAAGCAGTTTCAGATAAATATTTATTTTACTAGGATCTTTCTGTTGGCTGTTCTGCAATTTCGGTATTCTCTCTTTTAGCTCTACACATTTAAGATTTTTAATGAAAAACAAACCAATAGTTCAACATGGCCTTGTTTCTCGATTTGCAACTGAAATGCCACAATTCTTTTCTCCTCTTTGATGGTGAGACGAGGAAGGAGATATAGTCCTGTGGTCGTGTTGTTCGGAGAATACGTCGTTAAGAGTTCAGAAGCGAAAACTGGATTGAACCAAGTATCTAAAATAGAAATAAAAAGCTTAAGTAATTCACTAATAAAAGGTCGGAATTAATGAAAAAAGAAAAAGAAAAGAAGACGTGGAAACAAATAATCATGTAACAAGTAAAGTTTTTTAGTTTTGCCTTTTTGAAATGCCCAGTTTTTTAGTTATAGCTAATGTTGGAAAGACGTCCCTGCTTTTTAGTTCTTCTAATTGGTTATTAACGCATATTGGTTTCCAGTTCTAAGGGCAATTAGCAATTCTTCAAAACGGCAACTAACTGAAAGTGTCTTTCGAAAAGCCAAAGAACGCAATGAATCGCGCTAAAAACCATGACGAACTTGATAAACATGATTTAGTCAAAACTATGCTTCTTGAAATAAGTTTCCTCGCGCTTCTCAGTGTTGTTTTTCTTGTTGTTTGTTTTTGCTGCTGTTGTTCTGTTGGTATTTCTATTAATCTTGTTGTTGTTGTGGTTGTTACTGTTTAGTTGTTGTGGCAATTATTACTGTTAATGTTACAACTGCTGATATTATTGCTGTTGAAATATCTGCTGCTGCTATTGTGGTAATTGCTCTCATTTTGCTGTTGCAACTGCTGTTGTTCATGAGACGACAAAAAGTAACACTTCAAATATATTTGGAAATGCATATTTACGATATCTTACAGCCAATATGTCGAACAAGTGTTGTGCAACCTATTAAATGAACTTAAACTACCTTGAAGACAGTGACAATAAACAACGACTGGATCTCAGATTATCATTTTGGAAGAGAAATAAACAAAAACGTCTAAATTAAGGTATACCTGTAACTGCAAAGCTTTCCTTCCGCTTTTGGTCTATTTCCACTTGCATCTCGACTCCTGTTAGCTCTTGTATCTCCAATGAACAAGTAATAAGATCATTTGTGGCGCTAAAGGCAGGGCAGCGAAAATGAGTTGCATTTAGCTCCGCCATTTCCACAAACATAACCTTTTCTGCTGTTAATCGTGTTACTAGGCCCGTCTCATTGTGCTTCATGACAGCGATGACTTTCACAGTGTGGTTTCCCGGGAATACAAACGCATGCGTGAAAGAAGATAACGCTGTGCGAACGCTAGTGCCGTCACTAACTTGATAGTGATACTCAGATAGGGTATGGAAGTTTGACAAGTTGTGTGTTGTGTTTAAGATGAAAAATGTTTCAGTTAGGACTTTTTCCGGGCCCAAAAGGTTGACTCGAGCCTGGACAAAGTTTGGGGTGTTGTAGACACTGACATGGCTTTCACCACCACATCTTGCCAGCTTGTTGCCAGTACAAGGTATAAAACACATATCCCAGGAATCATTTCGGGCTAAGTTGTTGCTACATGAGCACTGCTCTCCCTGTGTCAGTATTGCATACTTGTAACTCCGCTGACTACATAATTCACGGCACACACCAGGGCTCATGTTATTTGCGTCATAGTTCCCAGGGTTGATTAACGTTAAACGGCTGTCGTCTGAACATCCTAAGTAACCACCACTTGCAACAACAGCGTCAGGAGTTACTTTCGCTGTAAACAAATCCATCATGAATATAAGATTCGGTAATTGTTTCATGTAGGACGTGTGCGATGGTATGTGAATGTCCGAAGACTTTTGGAACAATAGTTTTACTTCAGTGGACCTTTGGGGTACAATAATTATCCTGATTGGCTATAAATACACTTGTTTATATTAAGACTGTTAGAATCACTTGCTCTTATTAAAGATTAATTTCTTATCTCGTCATCACTTTGATCATCAACTTGTTGCAAAAAACACTAGTTAATAGTAATAACAAAAATATGAAAAAACCTATCGGTATCAACTCTGACAGAATCATCAGATCCTCACAAGATCATTATTGTTCTTACTAATGATTAAATATAAAAATTTAGATGCTTGACTATTAACGTTTTAGGAAACGCACTCAGGTAACGGGCTCCGTAAATGGAGAACGACAAAAGAGAAATAACATCGACTATTGTGGCAGTGTTTACATCAGGGACAGACAGAAGGTGACGTTTGCTAGAGTGGAGTGCACCATGTGGACTATATTGTTTGTGCGTTCCAGCATCTAGTAAAGCAATTCTTCAAACTAAACACGAGAAGCAACAGATAGCAAGATGTGATATGGTCATGGCAGTCTATGAAATGTTTTGAATGTTTTGAAATTTTTTTGTATTGCCATGGATTAAACTGTTTTAGTAATCCAGGCGAGTCGAGAGAAAAACATTTTCCTTATTAACAACCAGTTAGAGCTTTGAAAGAGAATACAAAAGTAACGTACAAATGCCTATCTAATATATCAGTATATATTAGATTAATACTAAATCTGAATGCGATTTAATGAAATCTCACATACCGATGCAGCTGTGTAAATCTTTCATCTGAATACTACTAAAGTGTTTCTCCCATATTGCTAAATCTCCGATCGAGGCTGAGCTGAATTTGGCAAGTTCGTTGTTAGGACGACCAACCACGACAAATGTGTCCGTGTCGAGTGGTGTCATTAGCAGCTTTCCATCACTATCTCGAACTGGTTCTCCTCCATTTATTACAATTTTAAGCCCTGTATCTTTATCCCAGCTGAATTCAACGCTCTGCCAAATACTCGCTTGGATGTCTTTGTTAGTGGCCTTCCAGACTTTCTCTCCATCCCGCAGTTCTACAACAAGATCAGTGTTTTGACTGTAAACAGCAAATCCGCGAGAGATCTGTCCACCAGAAGAAAGGTGGAATTGTTGTGATATCCCTCCAGTCATTTTCAGAGAGAACGAGACTGTAATTCCGTTCTTACATCTCGATGGGTCGCTCACGCAAGAACCACGAAAGTTGCCCAAATACATCCACGAGGGAACATTATGAATAAGTCTGGTGGTCAACAGACTTGCGCCAGAGAGACTAGAAGCGGTTTCAAGTGAGAAAGAGCCGTGGATTCTGTGAAGCTTCAAACTCTTTAAGTCTATTATGGAAGTGGTCGCCTTGTCCAATGGCCAGTGGTGGGTGGAATCAGCTTTGCATAAATCTGAAGACATAACAGTCGTGTATAGTTTTCACGATCTTTTTTATATATAATTTTGCGAGTAGAAATCTAAAATAGCTGTAAGTAAAACGATTACTTTGCGTGTTTGAAATCGTTGACGCATTACATTGATCTGACACATTTTTCTTGAAGTTACCAGCACAATCGAAGTGCTTGCACAAACAATTTTGTTGTAATCGATATTTCGTTTTAATTTTATACGTTACATAACTTGACCTTCACTAATTGGCTGTTTGAAATCTAATTCTGAAAAACACAAAAACCATAACTCTTTACACTGTGGTTAGTATAATGATAATTTTTGCACATTATATTATTTTTGGAATTCACACTGACATTTCGATGGTGACACGAAATCAAAATTCCCTGCGCAAAGTAAACAAATATACATCATAAAATTTACAAACTACTTGTGCTGACAGAATCCTTGATTCTGTGGAAGGAAAAGAGCAATGCGGCACAGCTCAATCCAAAATCTACTGACCTAGATACTGTGCTAGACATTTAATAAGCTATTTCAATTAATTTGTGGGAGGGTGACCAATCAGTGGCCCTTTTGTTATACTGCATTACATTTGATAGGCCTTCATATATAGTGTATGGTATGATGACCACACTTTAAAACAGCCTTACCTATATAGCTACAAAGCTCAACAGCGGCAGTTCCATGTCCTGCCTCGAAGAACAAATATTTCACAAGAAGCGGCGTTTTATCTCTCCAGAATATCAATATCTCATCTCCTGAGCCAAGGACTATGTAATCTGCATCCATGTCCAGCCAGTACGTCCTCCAAATGTTTGTACGTAGAGCACTTGGTACAGAAATCGGGTTGATAACAGTGTCTGATACCGATCCTCGTTCTGAACGGGAGAAGTACGAGGCGTGGGTACCAAGAACTATTGAGTATCTGGCGGCTGTAACATTTGGTTCTGTTAGCAGCGAGAGCTTCACTTTCTGCTCACCCTGTACCCGGAAAGGAAAACGTCTCGTGTGTAGCCGGGTAAAATTGGACCTTTCTTGTGATTTTAAGTATGTTCTGCGACAGACTGTAGCTGTGAAACAGGACAAAATATTCATTTAGGAAAGCGTGCCGATGTTATTAAACTAATAGAAACTGATAAAAAGAAAAAGTAAAAAAAGAAGAAGAAAAATGCATTAGTTTTGAGTAACTCTTGAAACTGATCGTTTTTTGAAAGGAAAACATCGCAGGCATTTGAGTAATAAAATAACACTATACTATACTATACCATACCACACCACACCACACCACGCCACACCATACCACACCATACCATACCATACTATACTATACTATACTATACTATACTATACTATACTATACTATACTATACTATACTATAC
>JANSTQ010034900.1:2114-15810 GCA_026167885.1 Bergia puertoricense | reverse complement strand
CCTGCAACCCCGACCACAAGCTCTACAACCTCCTGCCACCCGCCAACACTAGTTCTTATCAGTTGAGAACTTCTCGACCTTTCATACACCCCGATTTATTTTTCGTACAAAACACTTTTTACCCGGGGGAGTTCAATTTGACGTTTCCTATGGAGTCCCTTTTGGCTGCACTACTGACCTCTGCGGTTTACTGTGTGTCCTGCTACATTTCAAACGCCTTCAGTTTCAATTTTTTGAATGATTCTTGACTTCTTGCTTTTTTGAGAAGTAATTTACTTGGCCAAGTACTTTAACTCTTTAAGATAAACTGAATGGTCTTTTTGTAGGCTTTTTAAAATGTGGTTCAAAAGTTAGGACAATCTTGGTTTTCGCAAAGTCGTGATCTGTAGGGCAAAAACTAGAAAAGCTGGTTTATGTCCAGTTCAAAGAGACTGAAACATTGTGACAATGCGAAGTGTGTGTGTGATAAACTTAACTCTTAACCGAAAACCATGCGGCCAAAATAACAATGTTAATCCAAGGGTCATGCCGATATCAATATGACAAACCGCTTGATTTTATAAAATAAATTGAAAAAAGCTGATCTCGGAGTATTTTCTTCTTCAATTGTAGAGAGCGCGACCGTACGTGGAAATATCAATTGCCCTGTTATTAGTTTGGTTTTACAATTAGGTTCTGAAGTGCGTTCCATTATCACTCATTAAGACAAAAATTAATTTCGTCTTTCATCTTCAAAAGATATCAGAGAGTTTTCATTTATTAGGGCATGGCTGAGGGGAGGGGAGTTGGCGTAATTTCAAGCTGAGATTTTGACTTCTCAAGTCCCTAGCCCCTATCACTTAAATCTCCCCCCCCCCCCGACTTGCGCAGTATAAAAAGGCCAGGGCCGTAGCAAGAGAAAAAGCATGGGGGGAGGGCGAGGGGGGAGCGAACGTGGCAGCCCCAAGTTTATTTGTGAATCACAGGGCTCTATCCAGTGGCCGAGGCGTAATACACTCGAGGGGCTGCAGACATCTTGCATGCTTTCTCACGAATCAGTTAAGAAATGGAAGGTGCTCAAGAATGTCATTTCGTAAGAGGCTTGCGTTGATGTTGTATTGGATAAGTATACAAAGAGCATTTTATCGAAGCAAGTTATAATTATAGGAAATACAGCAGATTAAGGTCAAATTTATCCATGACCTTTGTAAGAGCCCTGCTTTTCAGGGCTTAGGATTAGTAACAGCATTATTATACTCTCGCCATCAACTCAGTTACATTTCCCTAATCTTTGGTAACTACAAGTTATAGGAGTGACATCGGATCACATACTCAAAGCTGATTTGATATGAGCATTGAAGCTCAGTTGGTCGTGGTTTGTGTAGTGAAAGTCACGTTTTTGTACAGATCAGTCAAAATTACAATAATAAAAGTTGTTGGATGCCCCCCCCCCGACCTCTGTTCATGCTATCAGTCAAAATGGTGGCTGCCATGAGGCTTATGTCCATTTCCTGAAAGCACCAGAAAATTACAAAAATGTTTCAAGTGGTGATGTTAAGAATTTCTATTATAAAAAACATAGTCAGATATTCACTCTAATCGAATATATCAACAATAACTAATTTGTCTTTTGTATGTATTTTGCATTACCGGTATATTCCATGATATTATATAACATAATACAATACGTCAAATAAATATAAAAACTACAACAATCAAAATAGTGCCATTACGTGCAGCTTTGATAGAAACCTAATATCAAAGCTAATAGACCTCCGAGGACAGATTTTACCTGTTGACCCTTGTCCCGTCAAGTGACGCCGATTTTGTAAAAAATCTCATCCTGCTAAAGTGATGTTTTTCCATTAACTTAAAATTCTTAGATTCCTGAACAACTTCGTCAATAAGGTTATCAGTACATAAAAATATAAAATCTTCCTTTCTATATATTGTATTAGTAAGCTAGCCTTGATTATCACCTCGTTTTTTGTGTGTAGAAAAGGAAGATTTTATAGTCTGCTGAGCTCATTGATGAAGTTCGGCAAAACCTTTCTTAGCTAAGGTTTATGAAACTTCAAACACATTTCTAAGCAAGTTATAAATGAAAATACAGAATGAGTAGCTATTTATTTTGCTTATCGCCTTTAATAGCAGTAATGTTTGACGTTAATTTTTTCAGATGAAAAATTTTTGAAAATAAAAGGAAATCTCTGACGGCTAGGAGGACAAACGTTTTCAGTATTGAAAAATAAAATTAAAAATCCTTTGAATCAGGTGGATTTGAAAACGGAAAGCTGCAATTTTCAAGGAAGAAATGGGTTTTAAACGAACACATTTTTTCAGTAACAGCTATACAGAAAGTCTGAGGTCAAGCATGAAGCACAAGAAATGAAAGACATTTTTGACATTAAAAATCCATCTCACTGCTGCATGGGAAAATAATTTGAGTAAGTTAAAAGGAGACAATATTACTGAATTGAAAATATCAAAATCAACACAGCTGAGTGTTCGTATCCTGAACAAAGACCTCCCAGCACAAATTTGACCCTTACTTAAAGACTGAACTCACAACCTCGATCCACAGACTTTTTACTTTTTACTATGGGATGCTGAGTTAGCAGTTCACAATTGTTCTGAAATGAATTTGTCCATGAGTCTTGTTCAAGATATATTTAAAGAACTGACTTTCCGTAGACCAGTTTTCCAGTCGTGTCAACGTTTGTTTGTTTGTTTGTTTGTTTACTTACTTGTTTCTCTGTTTTGCTTGTTTGTTTGTTTTACAGTAGATGGGGCGTGTCGTTCGATATCAACAAACACACACTTCACATGCTGCAAAAAACAGACTTCGATGCCAGTTGCACACTTTCAAATACAATCATTGCGTCCATTGAATTGAATGATATGAAAAAGCTGAAAATGTTTTTAATCGTGAATTTATCACAAGGCAGGAATGTCAGGAAAACGTCGATCATCTATGAGAAAAAAGGGCGCAGGTTTTTGGCGTCAATCGGCCGATCGGAAGCAAGCTTCACCTTGAGTTGATGAGCCTATGGATGGGAGAGATAAGGGCGTAATGAGATACTTTATGTTGCAAATCTTGATGTGATTAAAATTCAAGTCATGTTTTCTTGTGGCTGTTTATCTCGCTCATTCAAAATTAGAAAGAGTTCATTTCCCAAACTGTAATGTTAGACGGACTGTTCACAGGAGGTTCTTGATCGCTGAAAATTACCGCTTTACATTCAAGAGCCCTTCGCGCGCGTGTGAGATTAAAGATGTTTTGTATTTAAAGCGAATAAGTTTATATTACGCCTTAAATTCCGGAGATGTCCGCCTGATAGCTATCAACTAAGTTCAAGCCACTGGGACAACCAAAAATAACTAAAAAAGCTGCTTCCAATCTTCCTATTAAAAGCTGTCTCGGTAGTTTACAATAAATCATACAGAACGAGAATATTGTACATCTCACACGCAATCGCGTGCTCATCGAGCGACCTTAGATAAATGTGAGTTTTTAAAAGACCGTAAAATGTCCTAGTGTATTCTATTCTGTGTTTTTACTTTTTTTATGGTTATTTATTGTAGTAATCTAACCTATGGCCGCTACTAGTCGTACTTAAAATAAAAAGGTACTCTCGTAGTTAGTTTAGTCCGAGAAACGGGGTTAAATAAGCTATTGTAAACAACCCACATCTTCACCCTGGATAAGAAAACTGTTGAAAATTAGTTTGCACATTTGGCTAATCTTTTGGTATTGCAACAAACACCTCGTTTCTTCTGATAAAATCTCGACAAGTTCGAAATCCCTCACAGACTCTCCCATGAAGTGAAAAATGAAAAATATACTGCACACCAGATTAAAACAATCCAAAGTTGTTTATTTTAAAGGTATAAACCAACTTTAAATAACAATAATTAGGGACAATTTGTTTGAACTTGACATCTTGGATTCGGCAAGTCGTAGAGGCAGTCAAATGCCGTGGAGATCAGTTCAGTCCCCGTTCCAACTATTTATTTTGGTCATGTCCGCAGTAAATTGAACCAAATATACAGGAATATATATACAGGAAAGGCTATTACAAACCGGTATTGAAGTCTTATTTGCAAAACGAACTTCTTATATTCACAATATATAATATTGAAAATAATTCCAACTTGAGGCAGTTGAGTTGAAAAGCTGAGTGTTCGCTACTGAGTGATGTCTAGTCTCAACGTTTAATATTTACAAAATCTGAAAGATCTTTTTTCAAGAAACAGTCCACTAATAGAGCATAAAACATGACATCTAGTGAAAATATTAAGGGTTAATATACCCATTAGCAAAGTTGTTGCAGATGTGAGGCCATCAAAGAACCGGTCTCTTCTACGGCAGGCGGGATTAAAACTTCCATTATTTATGTTCTCTGGGATGAGCGTTTGATAAAATAGCCTGATAGAAACATAATCCTTTTGCTCTTAAGCCCGTGAGATGACTGCAGGCGGAAATTAGCTGTTCGTTTGCAGCTTAGTATTTTGTTTGTGTGCCGTTTGGAAAACCCATTAACATCGCATGACAGAGAGCAAGCGAGAACATTATCTGCCAGGGACTTCCCGCTGTAGAACCAGCGGAGAGGATACTGACAGACATTTTATCCTACAAAAACTAAAGTTTCTTAATTGATTCTAATTACTTTTATTTACAAAGACTGATTTTGTTCATCATCACTCTGGTCGCTGAAAAGTTGGTTTGTTTCGGGCCCAAAGTGTCGCGTGGTCAGCTGCCACCTCCGAATGTGGTGTTCACCTTTTCGTTTCTTTGTTTTGCCAAGCTTCTCTAACTCCTGATCTCTCTTAAACTTCGTTCTTCTATTTTGAAACCAAACTTTGACCTGCGCTTCTGATAAGTCTAATTCGTCGGCAATTTTTTGCCGTTCTTCGCCAACTATGTAATGATTTGCCAGGAATCTTTTCTCCAGTTTCTTTAACTGATCTGCCGTGAAGGCTGTACGCGCTCGTTTTCGCTTTTGCGGATAGCTGTTCTGATCATCATATTCCGCCATTTCACCGTTGTAACCATAATGTCCTTCACCTGTGTAAAGAATAAAACAACAAATCCTTCAGGCAAGAATTATGTTGTGACTAAAGCATTTTATAATGGAGGTTGAACTTGTAGACATAAAGAATAGACACAGAGTCGTTTCTACAAGTACTGTAAGTTTGTAGGCGCTAATCGAATTAAACACTCTGGTGGCAGCGTCTGTTAGTACATACTGCCCAACACCTCGCCTTAGCAAACCACTAATTTCTTAAAGAGTTGTACGTGTGTTTAAAAAGACCACCAGTACAGCTTTTTCTCTTCGAAAATATCCCCAAATTAATCAAAGTAGACGTTCGGATTCGAACAAAAAAATGTCCCCAAATAACACGTCTGGACTGAGCTTGATTTATTTCACTGATGAGGTATGCAAACGTCATTCCCCAAGTTTTTTGTTAGTTTAATTCTTTACAGAACTAGATTCTTCAATTATGGGAATTATTAAGCTCCACGTGTACTAGCGCCACTTTTCTGAAACAATATCTCGCGTTCAGCCACAACTTAAATACGCACTTAAATGTGGTCAAGCCATCGTGGTGCCTTCAAGGGAAATTCCACAGTGAACCACTTCCAATCGGCGCGTGCGAGGGTGTTCAAAATTCCATCAACATTTCAACATTCAACTTCGAAATACCGTTTAACCACTTTCTACAAAGCAATTTCTGGCAAAACATTAAAAATTCTTATCGATCAGCTGCACATTGCTCATCAAAAACAAAAACTGTTGTTTTTAGAAAGCCGAAAAGGGGTTCTGAGGTTATGGGTTTCCCAGTAGACATTTGATATAAATTAGTGCGCGATTCAAGCCGAAAACTCGCGAAAGCAAAAAAGATGTTCTGAAATAGATTAATTAAGGAAAACGTAACATATTTTTCTTTTCAAGTTTTCGGGATTTGATTAACTAGATTTTAAGAGAAATCAAACTTCTTCAAGGGATATAGAGCTAAGATACAAAAAATTTTTTCCAGAAAACTTTCATGAACTACCACGCATCTGAAGCACGGCAGGGACACGTTTCGTTCAGACCGTTTAGGTCGGTGAATGACGAAATTTTTCCTAATGTCCACAATTTCCATCGGCGACGACAACATTTTGTATTGAAAGTGAAGTCTTCACAGATAACTACAAATCTGAGTTCGCTATAAACGGCAATAAAGTAATCAATCACGGACAATATGCCGAGAAATATATTACATCAGATATACTTCAAACCGGACGTTAGTTTACTTTGAAGAGTTCCTCATAGGTGATGTTATCCCTAAATGTGTATTACATGTACATTCGGGTGAGAGATAACAGCCTCAAAACACAAAACAATTTAGAGGTTAGCTGAGGTTGAAGCAGCTTGGACTTCTCTCAAAGTGTGAAACTTCTCACCCGAATGATTATTGTTTGCACCCACGCGTTTTGTGTAAACATATTTGGAAAACTAAGTCAGAGATCAGTCAACGAGGGAACATATATAAAACAACACAATTATTTGCTTTTCGTTGGGAGCTTATACGGATGAGTCCATGTGAGAAGCTACAAATGAAACCTACGGGAAGTGGTTTTTAAACAGATAGAATTGAATTAAAACCAAGTAGCGATCAGAGGATTTGTACCTGGATGTGGATGACTTAAAAAGCTGGGGTAATTCTGTCGTTGGTGCCAAGAAGACATCCATGGAGAAGGAATACTTTGACTGGTCTGATACTCGGGCATTATTCCCTGATATCCCACATCATTGGGGTAGATCATTTCTTGTAGGACCTGGCTGTTTGGAATCATGTTTGGTCTCTGTGACGGGTAGACGGGATATTGTGCGTGTCTTGAGGAACTTGTTGTTAGACAATTTGGTTCATCAAACCGACAAGGGGAGACAAGAGTCGGGATGCCAAATCCATGGCTTCCTTGAAATCCCTGAAGCATTATTGGTTTTCTCGTGAAAACTGGAAGCTTTTGTCAGTCCTAGTCAAGTGCCAAAAACAGAGTACGCCAAAAAAATTCAATCAGAGGTCTTGACTTAGAGAGGCTTGTAAGCAAGCATGTGAAGCGCTTATGAAATCAATCATAGCTCTCAAAACACTGTAATTATCCGCTATCTGGAGTGGCCTGTAGATCGTTAGGTCGGTTGACATGCTACAAAATATGAAGCGCCGCTATTGGTAGATGGTCGAAGCCCTTGGTTTGAAAGTGTCAGGGATGTCATCAACACAAATTGATGAAGGAAGCACGAAATGTTCTGTTCAATATGCTCCCTGTTTCGGTGGGCTTGTAATGACATTTAAAGATCAGATTTCGTCTCGTATGGTGGAAGGCATCTGAAAAGCCGTGGTAATTAAAGTTTAGAGATAAGATAAGGGCCAAATTTGTTTTCTCCAAATGTCAATGTTTGCTTTGAGCTGGAACGTTATTGCTGTATAAACATTTACTCTTAAAGATTAGAACGTTCTTTCCAAAAAATTCAACTTATGGCGCGAGCGAAATCCTCTTGCCGCTAACTCGCTAAATTAGCCCTGTTTCCCCCCAGTTTAAAAGTGTTAAACGGTGTAATTCAGGACCACCCGGGCCAGCATGTGCTGTCACAAACCTCTGGAAAGTGTCACTCCCAGCAAAATCTCAGATTCAAGCACTCGGCTCCACCATTTGGAGGACCTGGTCTGGAAACGATTTTGTGTGGCGATCTTGCAAGATCCTAAAAAGCAGATAAGGTTTTGCAATTTGTTTAAACTTTCAATGAGTCTTGAAAAGTCGATCACATAAGGTCAACAAGTTATTTAGCTTGCAGCCAATTTCGTTAATGGCTAGTTTTCGTGGTTCTACCAACGGTGATGAGTAACATTATTTGCGACAGGCTTATTTACTCAAAACGTAATGTCTTCCAAACTGAAGATCCTTATCACATCGTTAATGGAAAGTGGAACTCTTGGCTTTTTTAGTCCGTCAAGACCCCCGGGGCCCCAGGGTTAGTCTCAGAGCCGTCGGGTTACACAAACGCGGCCTTAAAATGCTTCCTTATAAAGTGGGGAATGAAATGATCTTACGCGGTACCTAGATGATCCGATTCCACTCAATTTTAGAAACAGTTTTTGCTTCCCTTTTATGACTATTGAACTGCCAGCTTCAAGACTTGTGGAATGTGAAGTTCATATAACAACTTGAGTAGCTGTATGACCGTGTTTATAAACTTGATATGTTTTTAGATTTTTTATCCCAACTTTCTTAACGATAAATGTCATTCAGTTTAAAAAATGAACTTTGCTGAATTTCTTGAATTTGAAAAAAAACAACAACCAAGAAACTAAAAAAGGTTCGTGTTCAATTTTCAACCGTAAATTATTTCAGTGAAACAGCAGCACATCAGTAATTAGTTTGGCGACAGACCAGTTGGGAATAGAATTTTTAGAGTGAGGAAGCAAATTTCATTCCCGATAATTTTCGATATTTTCAGTGGATGTTTTGAACAGTGTGCTACGTACAAAAAGATAAAACCCCACTGATGTTAGTGTTTACAAGTACCGTTTCTGCCGGACGGCCTGGTTGATAAAATCTAGTTTCCCAGTGATAAAATGAAACTTGTACCGAAGGTATAGATACGATGTTGGTAAAGAACTTCGGATGATCGGATTTTCCAAAACCTTATTTTATTAAAAATCTAGCACCACTTCTTCCTCATTACAACTGTTACTCAGTCAAGACTGAGTCGGTTGGTTGGTTTTTTTTTCCAGCGACCCCTTCTAGAGCCTGCAAGATATCCATGTTTCGAATAGCGTCATGTTGTGCAACGAATCATGTTGAAAGAATGTTTGTAAAGTACCTACTTTTCATAACTTGTTTGTTGACTTACTTGGTTTGGTAAATAGCCCGTGCGAGTATAAATGCCCTTTAAATGGTTTTCAAAAAATGCACAGCTATTTTGTGTATTTCTCGGTTTGCAGCAGACATAACAGAAACAATAAGCCATTATTCAATTTCCTGCGAGATATCAGGAATTCTCCCGCGAAGCTTCACACGTAGAGACAATCGGAAGAGGAACTGAAAAACAAAGCTTTTTTGAATCGGCTGTAGATTGTTTCAAAGCAATCAAACGAAAGGCAACTAAAAGCGATCTGAATGTTGTTACTGGAGTAAAATATATTTAGAGTTTGACATTATTAAGGAATCGTGATAAGGCAATTAGTGAGATGAAAAGATTGCTCCTGCCTGATGGCTAATAAAAGTAATAATGAAGACTAAATGTTTAAGAAATTGAGAAATAATAGCTTTTCAAAAGCTTTTGTACTTAAATGACCTCCACCTCTGCCCTCAGCCGCCCTCTCCTTCTGTGGGAAACATGTGATATTTTTTGAGAAACCAAATTAATTGCGCCTTTTCTTCATCTGAACCAAAACCTGAAACTATGAAATAATTCGGAACATCTGCAAAGACTGCAAGTAATACAAGTTTAAATTCCTTGTATCTGGATGTTAATTGTGACGTTGACTGATTCGCTCAGTCATAAAGCAATGATTCTTTTAGCAGCACGAACGCTTATACCGAGTTTTAAAACACATCCATAAGTGCATCCCCAGAAGTCGATTGCATTGCTTAATGTTGAAATTTCATGGGAACGTTCATAATCAATTTGGGATGTTTGGGGAGTTGAAACTGGAGAGACATTCCACGGTAAGAATAGTTTATTTTTATCCAGGGACTACTAATGGCCAAATGCTAAGCAGCACTGAGCTCATTTTCTCACTCTACTATCAACTGCTCACCGAATCACGGACCGCGGCTTTTAACATAATCTCTTTCGATGGGTGACGTGAGGCGACACAGAGAAGAACCAGACCATTGCTAAAAGCAGCTAACTAGGAGACGACTGAAACAGAGAGGGACTTGCTGTAGCCCGTGGCTAAGCCCTTTTCATTAACTTTTCGAGTCTTCAAGGGCAGCCGAGTGTCTATGCTTAAGGCCTATTTTAGGCGTCACACTTCAGTCGATTTTAACTGAAGCCGTTAAACTCGGCTACAAATATTCATCTAAAACGAATCGAGGGTCCAAAGAACTTGACTTTCCCGAAATTAATCAATATTTGTAAGGAAAAAACTCTTTACAAAACTTTAGACTTCTACAAATCATTTTGGAAGTGGATTTACAGTAATGTTTTTGATTAAACGTTTACTTTTAAATTTTGTAATTCGGACTGAAAAAATACTCTTGATGAGTTGATCAAATAATACGAGTCAGTGCTTGAAGATTAGCTCGAGGCATTTGTTATTTGTTATTTGTCATTTGTTTGCAGCATTAACTTTTTGGAAAACTCTTTTTTTGAACATCAGTGTCCTGGTTCTTGTTTACATGAATGGCGAAAATTTTTTCAATGTTTTGGAGCAAATTTTTAAATCATTGGTTTCTTTAAAGCACTTCATTGAACAACTTTTCTAAAATTTGTTACTAACACAATCCATAAAGGCCTTA
The DNA here is from genome assembly GCA_026167885.1 of Bergia puertoricense. Classification (NCBI taxonomy): domain Eukaryota; kingdom Metazoa; phylum Cnidaria; class Anthozoa; order Zoantharia; family Parazoanthidae; genus Bergia; species Bergia puertoricense. The sequence goes on along the minus strand of JANSTQ010034900.1, from coordinate 5,315 downwards.
TCCCTTAGGCCCATCTACCGGCAAACAGAAGTGTTACTCCGGTTATGCCAGAGCACCCCTCAGATATAAAGTTCCCGCCAAATATTGAAAGAAATTCTCGATTTATTATTACGTATAACAGCCTAAAAACCCTTAGTAAATGGCATTTTTTTATTTATTTTGGACGTTGTTATGTTATTGTCTTATCCAGGCGCCGTGCAGTCCTTTTGCGCGTAAGGGATAATCTGGATTACCCTCTATACGAACTGCTCCCTAGGTTAAAGACCACAAACTACAATCTTAGAAGAGCAAGCACCACTAAACATGTTATCGATACCGAAAGTTATAAAAGTGTTTTTAAAAACAGACTAGCTTTTAAATATGAACTTGGTGCTTAAATAGTACATTTGTAGCCTCGTTTGCTTTCTAGTTTTATATTTTAGTACTTAATATAGTATTATAGATCCTCAGTTGTAAATTTAGATATGTATTTTATTTAAATCAATAAAGACATTATTATTATTATAATTACTATTATTACTATTATTATTATGGTGGGGTGGGGGCTGGTGAACTCTCAGTCACTCCCATAATAGTATAATAACTGCGGATGACGTAATATACCTTACGACAGTCGACAAAGAAAAGCAAGACGAAAAAAATTTGAGTGTTTAAACCCTCGGTTTATGTAAACTGTACCTGCTTTTTGAAAGATGTGAGCCTTGGTTAAGGTTTTCCCACGTTACATACCGCCTTGGGCCCTGTCCACACTACGCCACATAAACTTTGAAAACGCAGCAAAGGTTTTCCGTCCACATTTGAAAACGGGTAACGTGATTTCCGTCCACAATGCAACGACGAAATGACGAAATCCAACAGAAAGAAGAAGAAATCTCAGATGAAAATAACAGAAGTGACTTCTTTTCGCGGTCTGCGGACGACGTCAGCGTTCTTAAAAAGTTCCGCTTTCAATATGTTTTCCGTCCACACTAAAACGCAAATCCGGCGTTTTCAAGTTTATCCACTTTGAACAGCGTTTTCGAAACGTTCCGTTCTAGGTGGACATTCTATCCGGATAAGTGATGGACGCCGGGACGCGTAACCGTAAGTTGCGTTTTTAAATCTATCAGGCGTTGTGTGGACGGGACTTAATACTATATTAATTTAAAATAAAGGCAAGTCCACGTGGTTTTAACCAACTGTATTTTCAAATGCTAAAAGTTACAATACATTTAAAGTTTTTATAAATATATTCCAATTTTATAAATATTCTTTCTGGTACTTCTTGTAAACAAGTTAAAACTGATATTACAGTTTTTCTTGTTTGCAGATCAACCAAATTTTACACTTCCACAGTAGCGGGTTTGACATCTTCGGCCTCATCAAGCTCCTTCCGTACAAACTCCTGAATTTTTTCCTCCAGTTCTCGAGTTTTTGAAGCGAGCATTTTTGTTGCGAGTTTCTGGTGTGTTAACGCCTCACATTTGTCACAAAGCTGCAAGAAAATTGAGGACAAATCACAAAGACGTCAGCCCTTGCAAGTTATATAGCCAGCAGTATTCACTAATGTGACATGAGCACTTGGAAGCTGGCCAGCGGTATTCACTAATGTGACATAAGTACTTGGAAGCTGGCCAGCGGTATTCACTAATGTGACATAGTACTTGGAAGCTGGCCAGCCGTATTCATTAATGGGACGTAAGCACCTTAAAGCTGGCCAACGGTATTCACTAATGGGGACAGTAAGCCAAAATAATATTTGACCGGTTTACCAGTACAACACTGGTGTCTGGTAGAGTCCCTTCCTTTACCAAATCTAAAACTCGGGTATTTCTGAGCTACAGAGACCGTTTCGCAATTCAAAGTGTCGTCACTGATCTTAAATATTAAACTTTCGTGACTTTTCCATGACCAAATACAAAATTCCAGACTATTTCCACTTGGTTTGTTTTTTAATTCTACTGCCAACCTTGAGGTAAGTCGCGCCCTTTCAGTCAGAAAAGCTATGATGTATATTTCGAAGCAACAGATGCGATTTAGAATGACTTTAAGGTAAGTAAAACCCTAACCTTTTGTTGTAATTGTCAGAAACAAGCCTCAAAATTAACGGTGGCATTTTGCCCCCAATTTTTTCTAAATGCTCTTGCAATCTCAGCATTGTTTTCATAAATACATATTTCTGGCGTTTGACAAATTCTTAGTAAGAAAATTCCATTCACAACTTTTTACAGTAATATGGAAATTCCAACACTAAAAGCATGTTCTAAAACTTTTGTTTTATCTTCCAGATTTTATTGACTTTTTAAGGCTCCGTGGCAACTTTGCGTAGTTTATCAGTCCTTAATCACAGTACATGTTACACCTTCAAATCCATAATGCAGCAAGTTTTCACAAACAAAGCTGCTTTCAACGTCACTCTCATCGACAAAGAGGAAAAAAGCAAAGCACTGAAGCTATCTTGCTGTTCACTTACGTATTGGCAAAGACGAGTTAAAAGTTTTGTATAGTTTAAATTTTATTAACAGGACCCTATTACTGAAATTCTGGACAAAATATTCCAAACAGTTCTTTGGATGATGTTAAGGGTTATAAAGCAACAAGGAAGGGAGTAGCTTTGCTTATATTTATCAGCAAAACGTAGCAGAAACACTCACCATATGAACAAGTCTTTTAACTTGCTCGTCCTTGTGGGTACGAAGCTGACGAACGAGAATTTCCTCCTCAGGGCTGAGGGAGTTCTCCTGGCTTGGTTCCTGAACGCTCTTCTTGTTGTTTTTCACACACCAGCCGAGCTTTCGCCGCAGCCAGCCGGAATTCTCCAGCAGCTCGAATAAAAGCGAGGAGTTTTGGCTCAACTGCTCTTCATAAGCCACTCTGTATGAGTCGACCGCAAGGAACGCTTCAGCTTTTTCACGCTTCAAACTCTCAAGCTGCAAAACGTAAGGTCACACAAAATTTTAAAAATACTGTAAACTTCTGGATATAAGGCCCCCCTCCGAATATAAGAGCCCACCAAAACTCCTTAATAGCTTCCGCATATAAGGTCAACCCCCGAACACTGAGGCCCTTGGGCATATGTTCAGAAGGAGCTTAGGATAATTCTGGAAATGGACTTAACCTATGTAACTTTGCAACTATTTTTTTTGTTTAAATACAATTAACAAAATTATTGTCAGTGTTTCAGAATCTTTGACGGCAACTAAAATAACCATCTGATTCAAC
>JANSTQ010034789.1:0-15814 GCA_026167885.1 Bergia puertoricense | reverse complement strand
TGTTTGGTGGTGAGAATAAAGGAATTGATCACACACAATAAGCTATCTAGTATGAAAAGTGAAGTTCTCCAAAACTGCTTAAAAGGAAAATATAGATACAGTTTAGGAGAATTTGGGGCCAATAGACCACCTGAGAGAGAGCCAGTTTCTTTTTCTTGTTTGAAATATTGCCTTTCCTTTTCTTGTTGGAAAAAACTCTTCAGACTCTGACTTCCATTGATACAAAAAGTGTACTTTAAAATAGTCTTTACTGAAGTAAAGGTATGTAAGCTAGAGGGATCTTCGTTGCAAAAAATCTGTAAACAAAAAATTCCTGCTGATTTTGGTCAGTAACTTGACAGCTTCCTTTTATGTTTTAAATAGTGAGCAATGAAACTAAAACAATGACTGGTTTGATAGATGATGATATACAAAGCTGCTATTCTAAAAAATGTTGTCAAGGTGCATTCAAGCATTCCAATACTGAAATAAAAGAAAAATGGTAGTTGCTGAATTGTAAAGCTTGAAAACTTGGATAAATCAAACAAAACTGCAATATTAAACAAATTTCAATTTGGTATATCTTACATGTATCACATTCACATTCGATTAAATGAAACCTGTTCGCTATTGATAACATTCTTAACATCGTCATAGTCTATCCACATATATTGTACTGCAGCCTTATACACTGTAATCAACAAACTTGGAAACTGTTCAAAAAATATGAAATCTTGCAGAAGATTTTTCTTCAATTTTGATGAACAATCTTTCTGTGTACCATGCTCATAGCAGTTTCTTATGAACTTGACAAGTGACATTGGTGATTTGGTGTCATATGGCACACTACGTGAATCTTGCATCTCCTTGTAAATGTCCTGGATAAATTCCCTCTCTGACCAAGGAGTTTGACTGAATTCTTCACCAAACTCTTCATCCAGGTCATTTTCCATTGAGCTTTTCCCTTCCGTTCCAACTGCTTTACGGGCTGCTTGACTGAACTCTCTTTGGTTTGCAACAACACAAAGAAAATTTTTCTCTTTTTCACATGACCAGAAGAATGGATGGTTCAAAGCCTGGGCTGCAGTCGGGCGGATTTCTGTGTCTTCCATTGTTTGGCAAACCTCCTTGTTTTTGGAGAGCATTTTTTCAAGGAGATGTTTAGCTTTAGGCAAAATGCTACTGGCTATGTTTGCCTTGATTTCTTTACTGGCTATATTTGTTACAGTTGCTTCAACAACTTGGTCTTTAATTACAAAGGGATGGATCTTCTTGGTCAACATGTAATGCAGCACCAAACCGGCAGAGAACATATCTGATTCTTTGGAGTTTTTCTCTCCTTTAAGTACCTCTGGTGCCATCCAATATCTAATAATTATTGGATAAAGATAAGTATGGGCCTGTTTACATGAGCTTGGGTTTGCTGTCAGCAAGGGTCAAGTCATTAAACCAAGCTGAAAAAGTTTACATTTACATAAAATCAGGTTGCCTTGAGGACTTGGTAGCTACTTTAATTTCTAATTCTAAAATTCCAGAGCTATTGAAAGCTACAAACATTCTAAACATCTATATATTTATGTACTAAGCAAAATGCTTTTTGAGATCCTTATCAATTGAAGAACTGATAATGACAATTATCTTAAGCAACCTCTCACAAACCCTCAAAATTCTCCACTCTCATAAAATGCTACAGTGGCCACTGGTGTCATATTATGTAACCCACACATTTTTCTTGTATTCCAAGTTGATTTCCCCCCCAAACATCACCAAATGCATTAACATTTGAAGAGCTCAGTGCAAAAGGGTCTAAGTGATGATTTGGGGCTAAAAAATAAAAAATTTGAAATTATTGAATTTTTTTGCACCAAACATCTCTTCTACTCATAAAAAATGACCCCCAATATTTTTTTTCCACGAAAACATTATTCAAAGTGTATTTGCTGCAGTTCTATTTTCTACCCTACCCCTCCTCCCCTACTGCACTGCACTGTCTAGGTTCATGAAGCCTGATTGACATGTGTGTGTTCAGGCAAACATGCAATACAATGATTGGATAGATCAACAATCAAACAGAATATGATATCGAGTACATGATAATAACAAAGTCATGCGGCTTGCCAGAAAGCGTCCGGAAAAAAATCTGACAAGGGGTTCCCCCATCCCAAACTTTTCCACAAAAAAACTAAGTCCAAATGGGGTTGATTCTTTGAAACAATTCCAGCACCACTGCAGACTAAATGGATTTTATCGAAAATAGCCTGTCTGTTAATATCTTGCAACAGATGAGTTTTGAATTAACCAAGCTAGATTTTTTATATTTTATAACACCATAAATTAGCTGTCTTTCAGTATAAAAATTATTGTTAAATTCAATATACCAGGGCATCATTTCTGCCATTGAAGTTTGCCAGTTTTTATGTGTTTGTCAAAGCTCTGAAAGTAGCTAATTTTGGGCACACTAAAGTTCCTTTAAAAAAACATATATTTGTTATTTTTTTAAATTTTCAGGTTCACAACGTACCTGACTGTTGACGTACAAAAATTCATAATGATACAATGGAGCACTTTGCGTCGCAAGAGTGTTGAATTTATGTAATTTCAGTTCGAATTTCAATGGCCTCTCTGACACGGAGACCGAATTTCACGTTTTTGCCAAACAAAAACTCTTTGGAAAATTTTATTCTGATTTTTGATAATAGTTGACCAAGAGGATTTTCTGGACAAAATATAAAGGAATCCGAAGATTCACTTTTGTCCACAAGTTCTCAATATTTACAGTCAGCCACTCTTAAATTTCCTAATATACAAAGTCTTATCATATGCAGGAGTCTAGCACAGAGCATACTCAAAATGTATTCAAAAACACGAATTACAAGCTTGGGCTGCCTGTGGTTCCACAGGATCTCATCTTCCCTTGTTAATTGACACAATTTATAAGAAACTGAGGCATTGTGCCACACAAACAATTCCTTTCGTCTGCTTTCTGTTCTGTTTTTGTGAGGAACGGAACTGATAGAAGTGCAAGCAGAAGGAATTAAAGCGTTTAATTCTTGCATTTGCTCTTCCACCATTGCTATGATTCTGTCAAGCCCACTTTCACAATAATTAAGCTGATATAAGGGCTTTTCTGCTTGTGCTTCCATTTCTTGTGTGAAAATTTGAGGTTTACATGTAACTCTGAGTGTTGCTCACATAACTGCAAGGTGTGAATTAAGAATTTTTTCTGGCCTACAATTATTTTCAAAAATTGTAGACCATGCTAGTTTTGACCTACAAAAATTTTTCTTAATATTCCATTGTATGATATGCTGCTGACAATTGATACCGATTGCGTGCGTGTTGTTTTGGTTTAAACTCAGAGGCAATAAATAAGATTGAGGAAAACAAAGAAATAAAATCAAAACGACAGTTTTTAATGGTAATCCATGGAGTTTTGAGCCCCTCACTCTGTTTATAACGTTCAACTGCAGCCAACCTGATGTTGTCCACTCCTACACACCATGCTTACCAAAGTTCTTACACCCTTTTATTTTATTCCAGTGTTTTTGTGCAGATCACAATGTATCAGTTACAGAATTTCCACATTGATCAAACAATGTCTTCTTTGTGGGAGCCATCTTTGATACCTCATGCAGTGTGCAAAATTAAGAATTTTTTCAACCGGCTCAGTAAGAAATGTTTAACTGGCCCAGAAAATATTTCAGCTGGCCCAAACAGAAATTAACCGGTCCACCGCTAGGGCAAAAAGACAAGAACAATAAACTATTTTTAAGGCCAGACCAAATTAATTTTCGAAGCACAGACCCGTCCGACCCTATTTCACATGAAATGAAAATAAAATAAAAAAGACAAGTGTTTTTAATAAGGAAAACAATAAAATATTAAAAACTCTTGAAGTCTTGAAACTTTGCAGTTTATTAAAATATGTACATATTTATTTTCTAATGTAGTAAAACATTGCCTGTGTTGCAAACAGTCTACACCTCCGGTAAATATCTACATGCCTTCCTGCACTGCAGGCCATCAAAGGTTCTTGTCTATCTCCCATCTATTTTTCTCTGAAAGAGCTGCATGTGACAGCATTTTAAAATTTCTAAACTTGAAACTCCACAGTTTATTCAAATACATTTTGTTTTTCTTTTTGCACTCAAAATAGTTCTTGGTCATTCTTCAGTTTCACTCGAGTCTGTATTCTCAATAATAGTGTTTCACCACTGCATGACAGTTGTTATTTCAATTTTCTTTTATGAGATATTTTTGGTTGATTGCTTTTGTACTTTTCCACGCTTTACATGTCCCAATATTAAATTCCCAGACACTGGATGAAAGTACAAAAGACTGTTTTATAATATATATGGGGCACGATCATGTATTCCTATTCCTTTGGATGTTTTGTTTTGTTTGTACGATTGTACATGATTTTGTTCCACCTGACGTTCGAAAACAGACAAGTATGTCACGTGGGATGTTTGCACGTACATGTATGGACACACATGCAACCACTATTTTGTTTTTCTTTGCATTTTTTCCCAACCGACCGACCCTAGAAAACGTAGTTGCATCGCATCATGGATCTCTTAAGATATTACTATCATTTTTTTCTATGTGCAGGGAATTGAGAACCAAAATGACAGATGAAAAAGTATCAAAACAGATAAAACTTTGTACGAGTTCACAATTTCACAAAACATTCTTCTGGGGTTTTAAGGCCGGCTAAATGTATTTTTGAGACAATTTTACCAGCCCACAGCCAAAAATAACCAGCCAAAGCCAGCTAATTGACGTTAATTTTGCTTCCTGTCATGGCAACTTGTAGACTATCGCACTGGTAAAATGTCTGGAATTTTAGTTTTGTTTTTCTTTCTTTGTGTTTCTTTCACTGTCAAGAGATTTATCTTGCCAGCCACTCAGCAAGGGATTCCCAGTGTTTACAACTGACTGAAAAGTTGGGCTACAAAATTGTAGGCCGCTAATGTTTTGACCTACAAAACTGCTTTTTCACATGACAATTTGTCATTTGTAGGCCATTAATTCACACTCTGAACTGTTACATGTAGTTTGTGCAAAACTAGTCCAGAAACATTACATTGTTCTTACTTAATCAGGACATCAAATCTACTTCAAAACTGCCATGTTTAAAACAAAATAGTAACTAAAATAAAACCATGACCACAAAATAATTGAAAAAGTACCTACCGTGTGCCAAGACATTCTTTGTCAATTGGGGAACTTGAACTGGGGTTGATATTCTTGCTAAAACCAAAGTCAGCCAGCTTTAAACACTGTCTTGGATACTTTCTGTATAGAATGTTTCTAGGTTTAAGATCACAGTGGACAACACCACAGCTATGGAGGTATGCAAGTCCACAAATAACATCTCTGCAGAGCACTGGTTCAGGATTATGTAAATCTGTCAAATCTCCTTCCATAAGTTCAAGAACGATGTACCAATGTTCTGGATCTTCACTTTTGCAACAGTCAATATATCGAACAACATAGTCACTTGCCTGAAGCTTTACAAGCTTCTTAATCTCATTGCTACATGTCTTCTCATGGTGAGGACTTCCAATTACCTTAATCTTTTTCACTGCCACCTCTCGTCCATCTTTCTCATTGAGCCCAGCAAACACTGAACCAAAGGCTCCAAATCCAATTGTTTCTTTATAGTAGAAGTGAAATGGACCAATTGTCTTTGACTCCTCTCCCACATGGACCTTTTCCAAAAAATGTTTATGCTTCTCTGATCCTAACTGCTTCGAGTTCCATGGTAATGGAAACTTGCAACCTTTCTCTGTCACTTGTTTCTGCAACAGCTGTTGAAGTCCAGTCATTTTCTTTGCATTTGCAATAGCTAAACAGGTTTGGCCACTATCATCAGAGATGTTAGGATCTGCACCATAAGTTCTAAGAAGGGTTATAGCCTTGGCAGAAGCCAGGGTCATGACACACTCTTCATTGTACTGTTTTTTAAGTACTAACTTAAAAAATATCTCTGCAATTGTCTCACACAAAATATGAAGAGGAGTTTGGTGATGGCTGTTCTTAAGATTTGGGCTAGCTTTTGACTCAAGCAGCAACTCAATGATTTGTTGCATTTTGTCATTTTCAAATCTGCAAGCAACATGCAGAAATGTGTCTCCATTGCTATCTTGGTTGTTTAAATAATCTGGCTTTACATCTCTCACAGCTTTAATGAATTCCTTGGCATTATCAAGTTGTCTGGAAAATAACAACACACTTAAGACTGTGTTACCACTCTTGTTTGCAATCAAAGGATCCATTCCAAGATTGAGTACCTCCACCCACTGGTTATAATGCAGTATCGTTTGATCTTCCAAATGCATTCTGACATTATGTGGTAAATCACAAGTTTCAGGATTTTGACCACGTTGTACCCACAACAACATAGGTGTATTGCCACATTCATCTACTGCATTTGGCCTTGCATTAGAACCGAGCAATGCTTTTGCCAGCTGGAAGCTTTTTGTGAGATGGAGTGGTGTTTGTTGCTTGTCATTTCGAGTGTTCACAGCATTACTGTTTTGGACAAGGGATTTAAATAAAGGGGAATTCTTTTCAATTTGAGGATGCTTGAGTGCCAAGAGATGAAGGGGAGTGTTTCCATCTTGGTCTCTTGTGTTGAGTAAGACAGAAGCCTTGTGTCTGGCACCGAAGTGTTCAGAAAGTTCCCTTGCCAACTGTATCGAAGAAAGGTCACAATTATCTTTATCCAACAACTCTGCTTGACATTGGTCTTGATACTCCTTCACAATAACATGAAACACCGTTTGGTTATCATTCGTGGTCAAATTTACATCTGCACCCAATTCAATCAACCGTTTACATAACTCCACAGTGATTGAGCATGTTTCTCCTTCACTATTACTATTATTTTCTCGCCTGATTTCGCGAGCACAAGCAAGACAGTTTAGCCCACTCTTGACGCAACTGATAATTGGAGTTTCGCCATATTTGTTCCTGGAATTGACATCAGCTCTGTGTTCTATCAAAAGCTTGCAGATTGCGATTCTCACTGTGGCTTCAATATGCATCTCACTGCATCCATTGTCATGGGATCGTCTCAAAAAACTATGCAACGGTGTCTCTTCATTATCGTTCCTCGTATTTACATCAGTATTAGTAGTACTATTCAACAGGCTTCGGATTTCCTTTTCGATATCAACAAGTTTAACTTCCCCAACCTTGTCCAAAATGTCATGTAGACTTGAAGCGTTCATCTTCACGAAACTTCATCTATTCCCACAGGAAGCCCTTACTAAGTCATGGCACCGAGCGATATTTAAGAGAATGTCTTTTTTCGAAAAAAGCTTAAAAGCGGTGTGACGGCAAATAATGAAATAAATGCGTTTTTACTTGTTTGACGTGTTGTCTGTGTCGCTCTTGATCTGTGTTGGCAATTTTAAGCTATTTTGAATATTTTTAGCCCCGAAATAAGTTCATTTATTCATTATTTCACTGGCCAACACTCACTTGGGCTTCCTGTGATATAACTGGGAACGAGGCGCTCGCGAGGCGAGGCTCACATTGCACCGCGGCGCGACAGAACGTCACACGCATGCCCAGACGCTTTGTTGCGCTTGCGGGCGGCATCTTCTCAGTTGAAATACAAAATGGAGATTTTGAGGAATGTAAGTGTGACGGTAAAATGATTCAGACTACAGAAGAACCCAGACGAGAGAAGAATAACAAACCTATACGGCCGCTGCGTCGATTAAGTGAGGAAGTACTTGATTTGTCCAGAAGGAGGTTTTATAATACGTCTGAAATAGTCGATATCTGTCGAGCGAACAAGCAGATAAAGAAACTCCTACTACAGGATGTTGCCGTTAATTCACGTACTTTGTGGGGAGATGAAATTCAAGACCAGACAGCAGGCATTCGAGCAATCAAAGAAATATGCCCTTTCCTGCAGTACGTTGATATCAGTGGATGTGACGTGTCAGCGAAGGAACTTCTGCTTTTGGAATCCTTGCGTGTTCAGAAATCAAGGTATCTCCGTTTTGTTTTTCACTTTCTTGTCGTTAAACGCGCGTATTTTCGTTACTCGACAACAGAACTCCATTAAAACTAAAGTTTTGTTTGAAACTTCGTACAGGCTAGTAATAAGTGTTTTTTGTTGTCGTAAGTTTAAGATGAAAGGTAAAATCAGTACTAAAATATTTCGTGCGCGTTGTGTCTTTGTGACAAGTTGTGTTAGGGCCAATAAATTTTGCTTAACGTCCATTGGACGTTAAGCTATGACCCCCTCCCCTCTTAACGTCCACTCCATACATTTGCTGTTAAAGTCACTTGTTTTGGATAAGATATCTGACATATGGGTACAAACCAAACGGGTCCATCACATAGACTAACACTATTAATAAAGCTTTTATACTGTATGTATCACAAATGCCATTATGTTGAAGTTAAATATAACATTAAATGTTTTATAAAAGTCAAAATTAATCTTGGTTTCCAATTCTTACCTTTTCTCACTGCCTTGGGGAGACCACAATTAAATGTAGACAAACAATATTTACTTTTAAACTTGCTGTGAGGAAAACATAGCTAGTGCTGCCAACCGCCAGGAGACAGTTTGAATGTAAGAATTCTGGATTGCAAATCATGCCCTGTCAGCGGCAACCCTTGGAGAGAACTTGTAACCAGGACTCCTCAGTGATGGTAAATACAAATTATGGGATAGCAGTAAATCTATCCACATGGGTGCAGAATTATGCCATAGCTAACTCTTCTAGCAGTGTATATGATGCCATGTTGAAGCAGCTAACTTTATTTGGAAATTTTGTTTTGTGATGTAACAGTGTGCACATTAAAAGGGAAATGATGTTTCTCAGTAAAACTGTTCTGTTTTTCTTAAGTTCAAAAAAATTTTATCTTAACATGCCATTACCAAGCAAAATTTTCTTGATTTGTCGACGCTCCCTTATGCTGTCAGGAGCTATAATCTAAATATGTAATTCAAATTGAAATCAGATGATAAGACTGCTTGAAAGTAAAAGTGACTCTAAATGCAAATTATTCACTGCTGTTATTATTTAAAAATACTCATGTTATTGATACTGACAGTCTGAGATAAGATTGATTGATTTTTCAACGCCTGAAGTCGACAACGCTCAATCAAACAACCTGTGATCTTGCTAAATTTTCAAATGTAAAAGTTTTCAAATTGTAATAAAAATCCACAATTGTCCATTTTGAACCGTTAATACCGTTAATAGTAAGAAAAGCAAATGAAAATTCATGTTGAGGGTTCAAAATTTAGTGCATTCACGTTATAAAAATGGATAGCCATTCAGAGACAGACAATACACAATAGTATAACATAAATAGCAACTTTAATAGTAATTAATCTAAACATGATTTACATGTTAACAATCAGATATCTAACTAATTTCTCAGATATTTATAAAATTAAAAACTATTTACATTGGGAAACTGTTTTTTTCAAAGTGATACTACAACAAAGTAAATAGATCTAAATACTAAAACATAACATCAGTAGCACCGTAACTAAACCAAAATATTTTAAACCTAAGCATTCAATTCAACAACAAAGTTGATTTCATAATCAGTGACGAAGCTAATTAGAAAAAGAGTCTAAAATCTGTCCAATAATAATATCACCAAGAAGTTTAAAAAATATGGGCACTGTCTTTCAGCCTCTCAGGCCATTTAAATGTGAGCAAGCACAGAGCAGACGGTTGGCAGAACAATCTCCAGCACAGTACTGCTCCCATAAATCAAATACCCTACTGTGCAGGATCTGCTGTCAGGATCTAGTTGGACACGAAAGAAATGACTTAGTTTCACACTTGTGGCAACTTCTGTTGGCGGCAATTTTATTTGGTGGTGAGACTATTTAACATTGGTGACGACTTTTGTTGGTGGCGATTTAGTTATTTGTGTGGTGGTGACTTCAATGGTGGCAACTTCTATTGGTGGTGAGATGCATGTAATTCATGTAGTCTTGTAGACAAAGGAAAGCAAATGATACTTAAATTTCAGTTTTTTGTGTTCTAAACTCAAAGAAGGCTTATCACATTTTCTTAAAAAGGATAATAAGCTCCAACATTTTTTTAAAAAAATCCATCTCACAGAGTGGTTTCTGTCAACCAATAAAATAGATTCCAGAATAATAAACTTGTGTTATAATTATTCTTTGACTGCAACAAGTGGCTGTTACTGGTTGTCTATGATTGTTCTAATCTTGTGAACTAATCAAAAAGAAATTCTATACATTTTAATTTTTCATCCATGACGTCCCTATGCGGACACGTGGTGCAGTTCAAATCCTGACTGGACCATTTTACTTGTGTCATTCTTTTCCTTTTCTTTTCTTTTTCTGTTTTTTTCTTTTTTCCATTATTTTTTTTCAGGGAAAAGTAATGGAATTTTCCTTTTTGACAGGGAAATTCAAGACCATGGTCAAAAGTCAGGGAAAAATCAGGGAATTTTGCTTTTTGTCTGGGAAGTTCCAGGCCATGGTCAAAAATCAGCCATGGAATTTTCTTCTTGTAAAGCAAGAAATTTAATTTTTTCCTTTTCAGTAATACTATTTGTACGTGTGCATGGAATATAACTCTCACTAATTGGCTCATTTTACCAACCTGTTGAACAGAATGAAGGATACCCATTCACAACTTCAAAACTTAGAAATTCAGTTCCGTGCTCTTAATGCTGTGTTTTTTTTCAGTCTGGAATTTTAAAACTAGTCAAGGAAATGTCAGGGAATTTTGAAATTGAAGATTCCACGGCCTGGTTGCCCCTTACAAAACTATATCAAATGTCTTATTGACATAGTTTAGATTCAGATTTTGATTATGTACACACAGTACGCAAAAACCACAAATCTTGCAATAATGTGCATGCACACATCAAAATGTTGCATATTATCTGGTGACAGAAGTAGTTTACATACACTATTGAACATCTTGTATGCTACCAGTTGCATTGTTTTGATGCCAATTTCTTAATGCAATGTTCAATTCCAATAAATAATTTTTACATTTCATTCTGCAGAGAATATGATTTAAGTGTTGTCTCTACAGACCTGTCACAAGAACTCAGTCTTGAGATCAGGGACTATGTACAAGAGTATTCATTGTTGAGGGAACTTCTGAACCCATCATTACTTCACCAGCAGGAAGTAAGGAACCAAGTTGGAAAGATCAAAGATCTCCTAGGTATTGGTGTACCACCCAATTGCAGTGTTGAAAGGTGGACCCTGCTGCACACAGCAAGTGTTATTGGAGATTTAGAGGTCTGTAAAGTGCTGATTGAGCATGGCGCGGACTGTAATGCAAAGACCACTGAAGGAGACACTCCTTTGCACTCGCTCATGAAGTTCATCAATGTATTTGAAAAGCCTGTTGAAACTGTGAAAGAAATCTGTAAACTGTTTTCTGTCCTTGGAGTGGACATTGTTAGGAAGAATACTGAAGGAGATTCTCCACTGCATATCTTTCTGAAGTATGTTAGTGGTGAGAAACACATTGAGACAGTGAAGGAAATCTGTAAATTGCTGTTAGACTTTGGGGATGATGTAACTATGAAGAACTGGAAAGGAGAAACTCCACTTCACTATGCAGTTAAAAGAATTGAAAAGGGGGGAGCTACTGAGAACAAAAATGAAATTTGTAAATTCTTGTTGGAATGTGGAGCTGGCAGTAATGTAGTGAATGACCAAGGAGAGACTGTGTTACATTATGTCTTTGAAAGAGTAGGTGAGGAAGATTTCACTGATGTCAAAAGTAATATCTGTGAAGAACTGTTGACTTATGGAGCCAACATCAATGCAAGGAATTGGAAGCGAGAGAGTCCCCTGCACTATGCCTTGAAGATTACCTCTGAAGAGGAGACTGTTGGTGCCAAGAAAGACATGTGTGAAACAGGGACTGACAGCAGTGCAATGGAGTACAAAAGATACTTCCATATGGACTGTGATGCAATGAAGATTGAAAGAAAGGCACATGGTCATCCCAGCAAGAAGTGCTGCGATTTCTTGTTAGACAATGGAGCTGACGGTAAGGCAAGTGACTTTGAAGGAAACACTCCACTGCACATTGTATTGAACAGAGTAATAGAAGGAAGGTCGGTTGAACACATCAAGGAAATCTGCAAAATGTTGTTACAGCATGATGCTGATGTCAATGCAAGAAACAGACTTGGTGAAACACCCGTTGTTTGTTGTATTCAAAGTGGATTGCGAAGTTGCACAAGAATAAGTAGTGAACTTGATAGTGAACTCATGCATTATAGTTCCAGCACTGTAAACTTGTGTGATTGGTTAATAAACTCTGGAGCAGATGTAGATATTAGAATAGACCATTCAAGAACTCTGTTCCATTTTGTTGTTGAACTTTATGTAAATGGTGTACAGGACAATCAACAACACTTATTTGCAATGGTTGCAAAAAGCCTCATTGACCGCTTGTCTGTTAAGAAACACAGAGTTACACTGAATAGCAGGGACGAGAAGGGAAACACACCTTTGCATCTTTTAGCAAATGCACCAAATTTTGAATTGACGTTGGTTGACTGTCTTTGTGAACATGGATGTGCTGTCAATGCAATAAATGACAACTGTCATTCACCACTTCATCTTGCAAAAAATGTGCCCTTTATAAAAGCAATGCTGCAAAGGGGGGCAGACCCAAATGCATTAGATGATGATCAAAGTACCCCATTGCTGCGGTTAGTATTCAAAGACCTAGAAAGCCCAAGGGAATGCCACAAACCAGACAATTCAACACTCTTGACCAGTGACTGTTGGTCCGAGTTGTTTGACCTGGGAATGGATCCACTGATAGCCAACACTCAAGGGGAGACAGTTTTCAGTGTACTACTCTCTACAAATAAGTTTGATCATGCTGTGCAATTTATTACTGCTATCCAGAAGAGGAATCCTAGAAACATTGCCAAAGTGGACTCCGCTGGAGATACATTTCTTCACATTGCATGTAAATGTGGAAATGATGGAGCCCAGGAAGTGTTTGAGGTGCTGTTAAGATCAGGTGCAAACCCAAACTGCTCAAACACACTTGGGGAAACCCCAATGCACATTTTATGTAAGAGGATCATAAAGAAAGTGGGAGATAATGTGAATGAAGCTACATACTTTGATGAATCACCGGAGCTTGTATGGGCTGTTGGTTTGCTTATGAAATATGGAGGAGATGCAGCTGTTCTAGATGGCAGCAAGAAAACCTGCATGGAAATTGCCAGCAACCATGGCATGACAAGACTACAAGAGATTTTGAAAATGCCTGTAGTTCAGATTGTCATTCCGCCTCTCCTGCCATGGGTACAGCAGTCCGAAAAACACAGAGTGTTGTTAAGCCAGGTAGCACGTCATCAAAAGTCCATGCAAGTGGCGCAGTTTCACTACAACTGTCAACCAATTGGACGTGGTGCCTTTGGAGATGTGCATGCTGGAATCAGTGAGAAAGATGGGCGAGAGGTTGCAATAAAGAAAATGCTGCTAGAGCACTTTTACCGACCAGGAGATAAGAGAGAAACCAGCAATCTTTCACAACTGAAAGATTGTGAACATGTGGTAAAGTACCTAAGCTTCTGTAAAGATGAAAATGTCATGTATATTATCCTTGAACTCATGGATGGGAACTTGCAAGACCTGAAATGCCCAGAACACTGGCATAGTCGTCTCTGTCATGATCTGCTGAATGGACTTGCCTTTCTCCATGACAGCAGAGTGCTACATTGTGACATCAAACCAGAGAACATCTTGTACAAAACTAAACCCAAACTATGTTTGAAACTGGCTGATTTTGGATTGAGTATTGGAGAAAAATCCTTTGCTACTACTTCAGTAACTGTGATGCACAGTAAAGTTGGAACAAGGTAAGATTTTTTAGTGTTGCATATAATTTATTTAGAGGTACTTGCCCAAGTTAGTTGATACATTTGCACAAGTCTACATCAAATGAAATATACTGTAAAATTAGTATTGCTTTTACTTGAGTGATAACTGTACAAACCAAAACATGGTAAAAGCGAGTGTTGTAACATTTTGAAAGTTTGAAATCTTTAAACTCTATTAGATCAAAGGTCTAAGATATTACACTATCAATTAATTATATCCATTTTGAAATTTCTTTCTTATAAGCAAAGGGCAATACTTTTTTTAAAAATTGAGCTACCTGCAATTGAGAAAGAGAAAAGGTACATCACACTGTAATAGTTTTTGCTTGGGGAAGCTGAAAGTTTTCATTTTAATGTCACACTCTGTGTGTGGTTATTGGCATTCAGATATTGGTATATCTTTTTCTGCTTTGTGACTGCTCAGAACAGTGCGATTACATCTGAAATCCTGTTTTTGGGAACCAATAAAATTGCAGGAATTACCAGTGATTTGAAAATGGATATAAATAGTATAGGAAACATGACTAAAGTTCTCAAAGGATTAATGAAAAATACCACAGTTGTTTGATGGAGTGACAGTAATAGCACAAGTGTGAAGCACAAGTGGTGTTTGACACTTTCATCAACTACAAGTGGTATATTTCATTAATTCTTTGTGAACTTTAGTAAAGTTTACTGTTAATACCACAGCTTCAGAAACTACCTATTTTTTAAAGATTTTCCAAAATCTTTCAAAAGTCTTTCTGAAGGTTTTCTGAAGATTTCCAAAGAGCACCAAAGATTTCTGGTAATTTTTCAAAAAGTTTTCAGAATTCTTCAAAAATCTGTGCGAGCATTTCCATACCAATCAAAAACAATTTTGACCATTTCCGAATATTTCAAGGAGATAAAGTTCCCGGATGATAGTGTTGTTTTAGATTTTAATTGCACATATTTCCTGTTAAGAGCTATTTGCACGGTATTAAAGAAATTAACATTACAATCAAGCGACCAATCAGAAGCCAGTATTTGTTGTAGTTGTTGTAACAACCATAAATGTAATACCCACCATAAATGTAATGAAAATCAACCATAATGTGATAAAATTTAACCATAAATATAATAACTTGACCCACCATAAGTGTAACAAAAATCAACCATAAATGTAATATGTCGACCCACCATAAATGTAATAAAAATCAACTATAAATTTAAAAATTTGTACATTTTGCATTTGCTGCTCATAAACTGTTTCCTAAATGAGTGCTCCTTTCAAATATCTGCTCCCAAAAACCACTTAGCAATTGTTGGATGCCCCACCACCACAATTTACTGTTATGAGTTTCTCTCTCAATAAATGCCTCCCTTATGACCATCCATTTTAAAACTTAAAGTTTTAAAATGGATGGTCATCTCAAATAAAAGTCTCTCTAAAAGAATCATTCAAGTGAGTTTACAAATGGTAGTTGATGTGTAAGAGTGCATTTTTTGCATTTTGGAAGTTGTGCGTCCCAGAAAACTGCCCTTTGATAATACTATAGAAGACCTATTTACTGGGGTTTTTTTTTCTTTTTCTTTTTTTTGGTGTTTTCTCCTCGAGAAAACGGAATTCTTGCGCAAGACTTCCTAATATGGATTCGCACTACGTTATGATTGGCGCGGAACTCGACACCGTGGCAACTTGACTGAAGCACAGGTGTTTCAGCTGTTTATGTGAGCGCTCGATTGGCAGTGAGAAGGTTGTGGAAAGTACGAAGTGTGTAAATTTTTCATCGGAGTTCGGCAGAAATGTGGCATGCTACAGTACTTAGTACTTTTATTGGGACGCTCAAGATACTTAAAATTGCACGCCTCATTCGTGGTACACCATGCACACTAAGCCGTAAGCGATTTCCTTGAGCGATTTTGGAACTGGTTGGTCCACGAGCAATGTTCAAAAGCAATCGCAAAACAC